>LOEQ01017482.1:0-11339 GCA_001685075.1 Bramus lutescens
TTTTATTTTAGTTAAGGCAACTAATAGGCTTACTTTCACTTCGTAGCTCACAAATCTATGGTAATAGAATGAAGTTGAAAATAAATGCACATCACTAGGCTTGCGTAGATGGCTGAGTGCTTGTGAATTCTTACTGTTCCTATAGAGGACCTGAGTTTAGGTCCTCAGTTTTAAGAACCCAAAGTGGGCAGCTCAGAATCACCTACAATCCCTGCTCTAGGGGATCTACTGATCTTTTCTTACCTCTGTATTAACGTTCATATATGTGGAGTGCATAAATTACTATCGCAGGGGTACACACACAAACACATAAGTAAAATGTAACCCAGGATGAAATTTGTGATCTCCATGTGCTCATGAGTTTGAAGACCAAAGTATGACAAACCAACCAGAGACAACACCCTTAGAAAACACTCAGAATCTGTAAACTTTCAATAGCTCTTCAGCCAATAGTTGGACTTCATCCAGGGCTGGTTGATTGGCTTGAATTTGTCTAGCCAGGCTTGGGTACATAACCACAACTGCCCAGAGTACAGTGGTCCTATAGGTGTTAAGTAGAGTGTTTGTATTTGCTTCTCCTCAACCTCCGAATGTTTAAACTTCAGTATTATTTGCATGAAAATTCTTATTCAAAGAGAATTAAAATGACATTATACTATCACTGATTTATGTCCTTAAATTTTCAATGCAAGGAATTTCCATTTGTATAAATTAGCTTTCTTCTGCATTTTCCAAACATACAAATACACATAAAGTATAGAAGTGGAATACTTTTTATTGCTCCCCTCTTTTATTTTTTTCTTAAAAATTGAAAATTTTAATTTCTATCGATATTTTTATTTCAATCATACATATGCTATGAAAACAGGACCGAGTATTTTTGTATCAAAGAGATCACATAATCTTTCCTTCCCTCATACCCCCAAACATTCAAGATAATCTAAAGAATAAGACAAACAAATAAAATGAAAAGAAGTTGTAGGTTAAAGAATTATTCTGGGGAATAATTCTGTACAGATTTATATTGTATATGAATTGAGATTCATATACTACTTAAATTCTATATCATCTGAGGCTGATATAACAGTATAAATTGTACTCTTATAAGAAACAGATGGGGATTCTTCGGAAAGTCATAAGCAGATATTTCAGAGTGAGGATAAAATGTGACTCATGCATCTCAAGACAAGAGGTTATTTACTTGTGTTTTTCACAGTACTATGTGGACATTGACTAACAATTAGGGGTAATGATGCACCTGAGAAGACATTAAGAAATGCTGGAAGAGCTTTTGTCATAGCCTGTAAAAATGGCAACTTTGGGGTAAAGTTCAGAAAGGTTGCTAAATAATCTGCTAAATAACAAGCCCCTCAAGACCAAGATTTATTCAATCACAAATTCAACTTTGCTTGGGATGAGAAGCCTACACTAGAGCCTGCCATGTCTTCCTAGAATTATTTCTATTTCATAGAAACTAATAGCCTGCTATAGTAGCAAATCTCTGTAACCTGAAAACTGGGAGTCAGAGTCAAGGGGTATCAGGAATTCAAGTCCATCCTTGGCTACATAGAAATTTTGAAGTCAGCCTGCGTTGTGTTTCATAAAATCCTGTCCGAAAAAAAAAATCTCTAATTTTACTTTTGCAATTCTAGATAAAAACGTGACAAAGTTCACCATGGAAGAATAGCAGTGTTGTAGAATCTGTCCATAACTCCAACTACAAATTTTTCAACCATTCTTTTTGTTTTGTTTTCCTAAATTGAAAAAAAAAGAATATAAAGTAAAGCAGGAGTTAGTAAACTTCTCTTTTCCCAAGAAATAAAGTAAGTAAATATTTCAGGTTTTATGCAACCTATAAGATCAACTCTCATTGAAATATGTAAGCATTTATATACACTGTATAAGTGTATACTAATGGAATCATACACCATAAAGAAGTGTCATAGTGGATTGGCCTTTATGCAGACTTTATTCCTTGCCAATATCAACACAACAAACAGAAATCTGAGGAATGCCTTTTCAAACAACTGTGATTTCGGGAAGTGTTGTGGTAATTTCAGAAATGATGTAAGGGTAAAAATGAATACACACACACACTCTCCTCTCCTCCTCTCCTCTTTTCTCTTTGATCAATGCATTTGTTATGTTTAGATATAATTTAGTTATTATGTTTGGGAAAGGAAATCACAAAATGTCCAGGAAAGTTATATTTGAACAAATTATTTGCCACTGCTTAATTCTAAATATTTTTGAAAGATAAAATTAAATTGCAATGAATTTTAGTAATAGTTTTCAGCATAACACATAGGGCTTGAGTTGATTATTTATGAGAACAGAATAGAGCATCCTTAATTCTATTAACAGCTGCAGAAAAAAAAGTCAGCAGAATGTAAATTATGACTCACTTTTACCATTGTCTTCAAGAAGATTTTTTGAGTTCATCACTCAGCCGTTTGTGAAAAACTATTTAGTACCAAGGCACTTTCTGAAGTCTAGGATATCCCTCATATAAGGCAACAGTGAATTCACTTAAATTTCCCCAGCATCTGAGGATGGTCACACTATAATCTTTTGTCTCCAAAACTTTCTCCTTATGGGTGTGTCATATACAGTTTCCTAATTCCAGCATTCTTTCCTTCTTACAGCCAAAAAGGTTTCCTGAGTATGGTAGCTTGGATTTGAGTTATCAGTGCAAAATGAGTAAAGGTCACTGTAAAACCCAGTGCTCTGAAAATGAATTTAGGATTGCTTTCTGCATAAGACCTGGAACTCACTGCTGCATCTAGAATTTAAGATGGCGGATGAAAAGATACACATAACCCAAGAAGAAGAACAAGTCTAATTAAGTCTTCCCAGCAAAATTTTCAAGATATGCATGTCTCCATAAAGCAAAAAAAAAATAAAATTTAATCCTGAGTCATTCAGAAGTGGTTCTAGCCCACATATTAATTGGTACATTCAGAAAAAAAACTGAGTCCATTTGTGAACATTCCTCGAACAGTACTCAGAATTTTGTGTCTTGTATGGTTAACAAAGTAAGATGGTAGTAAAGCCTAAGTCAAAGAAACTACATGTATCTCTGAGATGTAGACTGCCAATAGATATGCACTTTTAATGTATTAACCCATGAAAATGTATGAAGTACTAGGCTTGGTGACTACATATTGAGAACAAAGATCATTCTTATGAGATACAAAGTGCTTTAGAGAGAGAATAACGAAGGCATAAGAGCAAAGTAGGAGAGAAAATTCACATCACCTCTATGGTTTCCTCATATTTATTATTTAGTGGAGAGAAATGTAAATCAAAAGGGATAGAGGACATTTCAGAAAGAATATAGACATAATTGTTAGTTTACTCTTTATATCAAAGAGCTGATATTACCCAAGGAGATACACATAAGGAAGAAACATCTTCACTTTTCACCTTGTTCAGCCTCAGATCCTCTCCTGCCTCCGAGTGTTCAACGTTCTGACCTGCAATGCTACATAAAATATCCATACAATATCCACCCAAAATGCCTGCTTTTTATTATTGCAATAGCATTACAGTTTAGCCATTTATATCAAATCAAACTTCTTATGAAACATCCACTCACCCAATAGAATAGAATAGGTTTTGGCAAATTAATTGATGGAAAGGGAAATTATTAAAGAGACACATGTGGGCTAGAATTTGGATCATAAAGAGAGGGAAATTGATAATTTCTTTTATTGTGGGCCTCTCTGTGAGCTCATTCCTGTATGCAGATAGAGACAGCAGATGGAGCAAGTTCATACTAAACATTATTTACAGCAGTGCCACACACATGGTAGAAATAAGATGCCACTGCTTAGGCTATACTGGTGTGTGTGTGTGTGTGTGTGTGTCTGAGAGAGAGAGAGAGATTGATCAATTTTCAGTGTTTTAATTCAATGAAATGATGAGTTCCATCATGAAAAGATTATTTTCTCAGTACATATTGGTGCTTTTAGTGTATTTTTCTTTTTCAGATTTCAATATCTTTAAATGGTCAAATTATCCCATGTGTTCCTTTGCAACATATACACTGAAAAGTGGTTTATATCTTATGGTAGTCATTTGCAACAGGCCCTTGTTTCCTTGACGCTCTTGGTACTATGGCCTGAATAGTTCTCTTTAGAAGAGTTACATGTTACATTGCATATCAACGGGCAGGATATGTCACAGCATCCAGGGCTTTTCTCACTAGATACCAGCAGCAATTGTTCCTTTAAAGATGAAAATAAAAATGCCCACATATGTTGATAAATACCTCCTTTGAGAAGTGAAACACATGTAGACACAAATCAGCCATTCTCACAGAAATTAAAATTTTGAATGGAAGCAAAATAACCACTAACCTTGTCATGTGGTCAGTAATGACATTTCTGCATCCTATAAGAATAATTGTCCATTTAAAATTTTATTATATTGGTATATGTTAGCTGCAGACATACTGAAAATTCCAGAAAAAATCTAAACTATATTTTCTGCAATGAGTCTATTAATTGTATTAAAGAAAAGATTAGAACATTGTGATTTTACCTAACCCATTACTGAGTCATTGCTACCACAAGCCTTCTACAAGAATAGCTTGTTAAGGACTAGCTAAAGTTGAAATGGTTAGATGTTCTCCAGACAACAATAGAGTCATCTCTTTAAGCAGGCTGCCCTAGCATGTCTGGGACTCTTCCCACCATTTAGTAATCCACTGAGAGAAATCAAAGCCCTCTCAACTGTAGATGGAAGCCACTGCACTTGTTCAAAATGAAAAGGCTAGAAAAATGAAGAGTATACTTCAGAAATCTTTTGTGATTTTCTGCTTATATCAGAACTAAAAACTAAGCATGGGTCTCTGTGCTTGTAACCCCAGCATCATGTGCAGTGTTGGGTGTCTGGAAGATTGCTGGCCTGTCAATTTACTGAAGGTGAGTTGTAGATTCAGTTAAAGACTTTTCCCCAGGGAATAAAGACAATGCAGAGGAAGGAATATAATATTCTTCTTTAGCTCTGCATGTATGTACTCAGGTTCACACATCCATACACCCAAGCAGGTGCACATCACAATGGCACACAAATAAACAAGTGAAAGTATAAAGACCAAGTGAATTATTGATTTGTAAGAGTGTAGCAACTGGAGTTTGTCAGACACTGACAAAGAGGACAAAATTGCTCAAAGATTTCTTGTCTAGGCACTCACCAAGGAAGTTTTGTCATTTATTGAAAGGATATGATCACTGGAACAAATCTCAGTGGGATAAACTCACTTAGGTCTGTGTATGTAAACTTGGAAAAGCAGGACAGATTTTAGAAGTTATTATGTGAAGATAGAAAACCAGTGTGTGTGTTGAGTATGGCAATCTTGAATTGATGGGAAAGGAGAGCAGCCAGTTTCAGTCAATGTGTGTGCAGTTTATCAGAGTGTGGGGTCTGTGTCCTTGTTAATTGGGAGAGGTAGAACACACAGACATAGATGCTGGCAGGTAACTTCACATGGTACAAAAGCCTTAGGATGTCTCTTAAAAGTATTAATTGGGTTACTGAATGGAAAAAAAAAAGAGAACACTAGCTAGGAGTGGAGATCGCAAAGGACCTGGAATTATAAACTAGATCAAATGCTGTGATGGAAATTTAAAAAAACCAGAAATCCCCCCCTACCTGATTTGCAATGGCCCCCATCACTTCCAGTGGTGTTCCTTATTCTCATATTGACCCATGTAGCTTTGTATAGTGCGTAACTCAAAATTAATCTTAAAATTCTGTCACTTTATGTGATTTTTCTTGATTTGTCCAAGTGTTCTCCACTCTCTTATTAAAAAGAATTGGACTCTCTCATCTTATTTTTTCATGGTATTCTCTAGCCTGTGTAAATCCTATTTGGGCCCAAACCCATGACAACTTATCTAGACTTAGCTTCCATTTTACAACTCTAACAGGTACCCACATTCATTCACCACATCTACTCCACAACTATTTTATTTTCAAAGATCCTGTGGTTCAAGGTCTAACTTCTCAATGAACTTTCTTCTGTCTTAGTGTCAACACATAACTTTCACAAGCACGTGGCTTCTCAATCCTACCCCTATACATTTTCAGTTCTGCCTCTATTGCCCCAGGGAATCATGAGACCATGGGAAAAGTCATTAACAGAAAAGCAATGTGGTATCACGCAAAAAGATATATTCATACACACACACACACACACACACACACACATATATACACATTTTGAATATATAAATACTATAAATATGAGAGAAAGAGAGAGATAGCAAAGAACCCAATCCATGAAGAATGTGAGAGACTAGAACTGAATCAGGTTAACTGGGTTTTTAACTCTTAGTTTCCTGAGACAGTTCAGTCAGGACTCGAACTGACAAATGATGGTTACTGTACCCTTCAACCACATTTATGGTAAAGACTTCTAGAAAGCTTCCTGAAATATATATTCCTGACAGTGATACCAAATCAGAGTTTAAGGTTATTCTTTTTTCATCAGAATTCATTATCATAATCCTGTTTCTCTTGTAGTTTATAAGAAGTACTGCAGAATGAGTGAAGAAATATTGTGTCCTTTTACCCATGACCTCTTTTGATTTTAATGTGATCTGTGTCCACTAATTCCAGTCACCTAATAAAACATTCTTATACTCATGGTTCATTTTTATATAGCATTGTACACTTTTGCATACTTATTACTTAATGAATATTCATACAAATGCTAAGGAATATAATTCTTATGTAAAAATGTATGTATGGTAGATTTATGACTCTTCTGTGTAACTTAGAATTTCTTTTAAAACATGTCTGGAGGATAACTCAGTGACTAAAGGACCGCTGTTCAAGTGTAAGGATGAGTTTGATACTCAGCATCACATAGACAAGGGAAGTGTGGTGATATATGTTGGTATAGACATACCTATATAGAGCATGGGATACAGTAGCAGTGGGTCCCTACCATAGTCTAAAATAGCCAAAGATGTGCTCTGGGTTCAGTGAGACTCTGCCTCAATAGCGAAGGAAGAAAAGTACCCAATTTTAGCCTCAGATCTTCATACACATACATACATGCAGCGGTTTATACATGCACATAGACACACACACAGAGAAACAACAAAACTCATTTTTAACACATCTTTTTTTCCAGATCATATGATATTATCGAATTTGGATATGACTCTTTTTCTTTCAAATAATGATAAAACAAAGACTCAGTAATTTTATGTGGCTAATGATTTAAGATAAGTCATCCTCTTTTGTGAATTTATGGCATCTGAGAAGAATTATTGCAAATTTAGTGTTGGCAAGACATAATAACTAAGGGATGCTGATTAATTTATTAAAGTCTCAGCAACAGTTTTAAAAACAGTCTGAAATACAGGCCTCAAGCATACTTTTCTCCACCTTAAATATTACTAACCATAGTTCTGAAAAGTTTAAATTTCATTGAAATATGCCAGTGGCCACAATCTACCTTTATCAGTTAGCTTCCAGTCCCTAAAGAACCACATGTGTTTATATGTCACTCTTGTTGGTCTCTTCTCATTTCATTTAACTTCCTGTTCTCCAACAAGAGCATCCTGTGCAGTAAGGCAGCTCAGCAGGGTTTCTGACACTTGTGTATTTCCTTACCCAGAAAATACTGGCAAGCCACAAAATGCCTGTCTTACCCAGTGGGAGCCCAATGAATTTTCTTTAGATTCTAAGCTGGTAGGACTTCCTCTGAGGTTGCATAATCTAAGCCTAAACTTGATCACATTTATTCTCAATATTTGTGTAAACTTGTTCTGCATTTTCTTTTCTATTATGGGAATTATCTAACATATAATTCTGATGAACATTATTAAAGTGTGTTTTTATAGGTGGAATGATGGCCTCCAAATAAGTAATTACACTGATAAAATAAAAATCTGACTTTAAGGATTTTTTATTTTAAAGGGAAAAATTCCATTGTAAATTATTTTTTACAATAAAATCCTCAAATAAGATCACTTTTATACCTTTATCATAGTTTTCTCTATGAAAATATTAAATTTTTACACAGTTTAATACATGAAATAATGATTTCAGAATCTCAGAATATCATATTATTGCTTTTGACAGTTTTTTTAAAGCCACACAATGTGAATTTTTACCTTTATTTGCACCTGGGAAGCACTTTAGTCTCCCCAGTAACTGTCAGTTGTGCATAGCCACTAGGCTGTTGTGACTAGACTACATCAGTAAGTGTCAAGAATCACAACAAATCAAATTATCATGTAAGGATTTAGGTTAAGGCTAGATTAAAATAACATAGCAAACACATATAAAATATAGACAAATAGTAGGGCACACATTTGAAAGAGAGCAAGAAGGGGTATGTAAAAGGGTTTAGAGTAGGGAAAGGCACAGGGGAGATGATGTAATTATTTTATAATCTCAAAAATAAAAAGCAATTTAAAAAAAATGGCAAGCATGGGGCCTGCACAGATCTGCACCAGGCCCTCTGTTTATATTTTATGGCTGTTAGCTTGATGACCTTAAATTGGGAGCATGGGAACCATGGGAAAAGGTTGAAGGGGAGGTGTGAAGAAGGAAGGGGAGCAGAGAAAAATGTATAATTCAATAAAATCAATAAAAAATTAAATTAAATTTTAAAAAGATATTACTAAAATTGAGAGTATTGCTGACTTTTTTTTCTGTCTGCCCTTAAGACTCTTTTCCTGAGTTGTCTTGTCCAACCTCTACATGAAAATTATAGCTTTGTTTTATTGTATCTTGGTTTGCATCTTATTGTATTTTGCTTTGTCCTGTTTGGTGATCCTCTCTTGGAGGCCTGCTCTTTTCTGAAGAGGAATTGAAAAAGGGGTGGATCTGAGGGAAAGAAAGGTGGGAGGAGCTGGGAGGAGCTAGGAAGACTTGAGAGGGAGGAAATTATGGTTGGGATGTATTGTATGAGAGAAGAATATATTTTAAATAAAAGATCAATCTTTAAAGCATTAATAATTAAAAATAAAGAAGTGTCTGCAACGGACAGCAACTCCATGGACAGCAAAGCCTTTTGGGACACATATGAAAAACAATGACATTTGCTTTAAAGTTTGTAAAATGAAATATTTACAAGCTAGTAAAAATATAAATATGTTTTAATAAATGAGTGATCAAGTAAGTCAGTATAGTAAATGGAGAATAAAAATTGTAGATCCAGGAACTCCAGGATGATGTGGGGCAAGTAAGATGCTTGTAGTTTCATCCCTTCCCCAAATGACTGCCGAGTTGTAAAAACAATAAGCAGTTGCTCCTCCTCCCAGACTCTATTATTTCATTATCAGAGCATAATTTTAACTCATATAAAATAATACAGCTATAACTTCATGTATATGTATGCATTTGTTTAGACATATACATTAAAGAAATGTGAATTATCCATGGTAACATGTTTCACTGTGACATTTTCACACATGTATAAAAGGTCCCTTGACCATATTCAGCTCCAACTTTCCCTTTAGTATCCCTCCCATTGACTCCTTTCTCTTTCCAGAGAGTTTCTTTCCACTTTCATGTCTTTCCTTTTCTTGGTTGCAGCCAGAAGTAACATGTCACCAATGTACAGACTGGAGAGACGTGAAAGAGTGAGAGGCATGTGTAAGACCTACTGTGGTGAGGATGAGGATGATTTCGGATACTGCATCAAATGGAGGAATCAGTGCTGCATATGAACTACTGCAGTGCTGAAGGGAGGTGCACCTATTCCTAACTCCAGTGCTCATCCATGCTGCTGCTGGCATCCCTATGCCATTAAGCTTGAGAACTGATACGTAAAACATTGCATAGTTACACTAGAGTGTGCTGTGCACGTTTGTGTGTCTCTTGAAGAATAGATAGACTGCTTGTGAGTATTTGCTATTGCAATAAGAGTGCTGTGAACATTTCTATAAGGACTTTGCATGGACATGTGTTTGCTTTTGTTGTTCTTAACTAACTACTTAGAAAATAGATGAAGTATGTAGTAATAAACATGTAACTTTTCAAATAAACCATCAAACTGTATTCTACACTTATTTCACCTGTCTCTGTCCCTGTCTCTCTCTCTCTGGTTCTCTGCCTGTGTATGTGTGTGTTTGCATGTGTTTGTTTGTATGTGTTGTGTTGTATGTGCTTGCCCATCTCCACATAACATGCCACACAAGTAGAGGTGCCAAGGATGACACTCAGATCATCAAGCTTGGTGGCAAGTGCCTATACTTGCTGGGCCTTCTTGACAGTTCTGTTTTCAAAATTGAAGATTTTATACTCCCTCAGTAAGTATAGAGCTGCATTTCCTCCAATGCTTGTGAAATAAATCCATTCATTCCTTACTTTTATACATTCTGGTAGGTGTGATGCTGACATTTAACAAGGCAAATAAAGAGTTACAATGAACATGCTTCCTCGATAACATCAGGTAAATCTTTGTACATTATAAATTCAGCATTGATTTTAAATTCTAATTTGAAATTTTTGCATTGTTTGTATGAAGAAACTCTGTTCTTTGCTCAACATTACAAGACAAAATTCCATCCCAACAGGGCAATAGTATACACCTTTGACCCCTTATATTATAGCACTGGGGAGATAGAGGCAGACAGATCTCAGTGAGTTTGAAGTCAACTTGCTCTACAAAGCAAGTTCCAGGAAGGCCAGAACTGCTAGACAGAGAAACCCCGTCTTGAAAAACAAAACAAAACAAAAAATGTGAGATATAAAGTAGGAACACTGACCTGTACCTTTCATTTTTCTTTTTCTTCAGTTGCACCATTACCTTGAAAATTTACATTTTGAAATTTTCTTCTGTGCTAGCTCCCTGTGTGGCCTATTGTTTGAATGACTAAGAATTTTTAAAAATGGTTTGATTTGTCTGTGAGGGCCCTGGCCAGCAAGGGGCCCTGCTCCTGTACCAAAAGATCCATCGGAGGGGTGAGTGTGTTCCTGACCAGCTGGCAGAAGCCCCAGAAAGGGAGCGCAGACATTTCTCAACTACCTAAACTTTCTGGCAATTCTGCAGGGGCTTCTCTCCCCAGCTACTACCTCTCTCTTCCTATCCCATTCCAGCTTGAGCACAGGCTCCCCTCCCCTTCTTCGGGGTCATAAGATCCCCCAGCTCAGCCTGTTTTGAGGCTGGGACTTAGAGAGTGAGTACAACCAGGTAGGAGTTCCTTTGTTTGACTAAGCCTGCAGGCAGCAAGCTAGCCCTTTTGTCTGCTAGGTCCCTGGACAACAAGGGGACCTGATCCTCTACCAGAAGATCCATTTGAAGGAAGAGATGCGCAGGCGCCAAAGCAAGAATTCCTCCAACAATCTGAAAAACAACATGATAACAC
>LOEQ01017483.1:20290-32951 GCA_001685075.1 Bramus lutescens
TCGGGGCAGCCGCTGGCCCTGCCCGGCCGTGTGCTCCTGGGCGAGGGGGTGCTAACCAAGGAGTGCCGCAAGAAGGCCAAGCCACGCATCTTCTTCCTCTTCAATGACATCCTGGTGTATGGCAGTGTAGTGCTTAGCAAACGCAAGTACCGCAGCCAGCATATTATCCCCCTGGAAGAGGTAACACTGGAGACGCTGCCAGAGACCCTGCAGGCCAAGAACCGCTGGATGATCAAGACAGCCAAGAAGTCCTTTGTGGTGTCGGCAGCCTCCACCACGGAGCGCCAGGAGTGGATCAGCCACATCGAAGAGTGTGTACGGAGGCAGCTGTTGGCCACGGGGTGCCAGCCCACCACTGAGCACGCAGCGCCCTGGATCCCTGACAAGGCCACAGACATCTGCATGCGTTGCACACAGACACGCTTCTCGGCGCTCACCCGGCGTCACCACTGCCGCAAATGTGGGTTTGTGGTCTGTGCTGAGTGTTCCAAGGAGCGTTTCCTGCTGCCACGTCTCTCCCCAAAACCCCTCCGTGTCTGCAGCCTCTGCTTCCGAGAGCTAGCTGCCCAGAAGCGGAGCGAGGAGGCCAAGGAGAGGTGCGGGGACTCTCCAGGACAGCCAACCCACCTAGGCGGCGCTGTCTGTGGTGCATCCAGTGGCGATGACGATGACTCCGATGAGGACAGAGAAGGCAATGGGGGTGGCGACTGGCCCAGCCGGGTGGAGTTCTACGCTTCTGGTGTCTCTTGGTCAGCCTTCCACAGTTGACCCTCACCTTCAGAGTGTTTGCGTCAAGCCAGTCCACTGCCCAGGGCTCCAAGAATGCAGGTCCTGAACTCTGACTTTTGCTGGGACCCCTGCCCATGGTGGTGGGCCTGTGACAGGTGGCTGTTCCAGAGCCATTACTAGTGCCTTTCTGCTAGACAGCAACTGCCTACCCTCTTCTACTTCTGGTCAGATAACTGTCTTTCCATTTCACAAGGCCCAGAACATGTAGCCTTTGGTGACCAGGCTACAGCTACAGCCCTTGGGGTTAGACCAGGCCAGGTGTCCCAAGCATTAAAAGACCAGGGTTGAAGAGAGCAAAGGAAAGACCAATCCAGAGTTGGGGTCCCCTCCACACTCCACTCTGAAGCTTGAGCTTCAGACCCCGTTCCCACCTCTGCCCCTTAACAGGCACAGCCATGCCAGAGCAGGAGGCCTGTCCACTTTCCACCATGTGGATAGCACCACCTGGCCACCGGGTCCTGCCAAGCTGGACCCCAGATGCACTGTGTGTGCCCTCTGGGCCCAGGTGAGCTGCACCCTGAGCTTCCCCCAACCCAGGGCAACCCATCAAGGTCTCATCTGGTGCCTGTTTGTCCTGCCCCCCGTCTCTATCTGCAGTCAGTAGAAGTGATGTTTTCCCTTAGGACTCTGGTTTTAAGGACAGAAACCCTATCCAGACTGACTTACCAATAAAAAACCAAAAATCAAATCTTGATTGCTAATTCTAAGTGTACCCTAGCTTCAGACACTGCTCAACCAAGGGACTAGGGACAACCATCACCAATACTGCCGCACTGGGCATTCTTGGAAATGCCTCCCACCCAGTGAGACATTCATGCCACACTGTGTCTGGCTACCCAAGAACAAAGCCCCATTCTGTTATTCTGATAGCCAGCCTGCCTGCTTGCCTTCTTTTTCTTTTGAGACAGGGACTTGCTGCATAGGGCTGATTCAAACTTGAGATCCTCTGGCTTCAGCCTCCCCAGTGCTGGGATTACCAGTGTGTACCACTACACCTGGTTTATTGGTGTGAGCTATCTAAATGGGTGGTAAAGGAAACAAGGTATTTGTCTGGCTCAGCCTGATCCTTCTGGAATGAATAGACTAGCCTGTGGAGTCTCTGGCCCAGCCCCGGCAGATGGTGCCTATGATTTGGAGAGCTTTGTGTGTAGACTAGAGAGCTTCACAGGGCCCTTCGGAAGCCATCTTTAAAGCTCTGCATGGCGATTCATGCCTGTGATCCCAGGGCTCAAAGAGCCAGGATTGTGAGTCTGAGGCCAGCCCTAGCTACCTAAAAACCCTGTCTTGAGAAACCATGGTTTCCCCAACTATTTATGACTCAGTACCTGACTGTCCTTGAATAGAGTCCCTGTGTATAGAGTGTGCTCACTGTCAGCTATATGTGGGACTTAGAAAGCTTCCTCCGACTCCAGTATGGTGAATCCCTATTATCAGTGAGCTCCCTTCCCCCAGTGCAATATTGTCTTTGTCCATGTTCTGATTCTGTAGGTTAGGTTCAGATTCCAAAGCCTGCAGTTGACAGACATGTGGTCACTCTTCAAAGAGTGCTGGAGGGGTAGACTATGGAGCACCGAGGAGCTGCCTGTGACCCCTCCTGTCCTGGCAGTGACAGCTGGGAAGGACTAGGATATGTTTGTTTGCAGTGATAGGCTGGGAAGGACTGGGGATGTGTTTGTTCGCAGCCCTTTCACTTTGTGGCCTCTGTCAGCCATGCAGACTGGTTCAGGCTGCTTCTCCTGTTTGGGCACAGAGCCAGGCAGGTTCCTAGGTGAAGAGCTGCTTCCTGAAGCTAGACCTGGTGTCGTCTCAGAAGTCCAGACTGGGCAGCCCCATCCCTTCCACCCATGGCTGGTGACTCACAAACCTCACTCACTCCCTTGGAACTTTCCTTTCCTGGAAAATCAGCAGTTCCTGTAGACACAAAGAACTGCCTGATGCTGAGCCTGGACATAGCCACCTGTCCTCAGCCACCTGACAAATGAGCATGGTGGCGGGAACTGGGTGGTTGAGGCAGGCTGTGGAGGGCCGTGTGGCACTGTGGGAAGCAGAGAAAAGAGCTGGTTCATCCCTCAGGCCAGCTCCCTCTCCCATAGACCTAGGACGGGGATGTTACTTCCCTAAGCCCCCAAATGTTGGAGACCACAAGGGCCAAGGTGGTCAGCAACCTTGGGAAGGTCTTCATTGATGCAAAGCTGCTGTGACTTGCTGTGTTCCCTGCCAGATGCTGGGAGCACTGCTGTGAATAAGATGGGCTTGGCTCTCACTTGAGAGGGGAGACTAGAGGTTGGTACTAGGTATGCAGGGGCACACTCTGGGGTGAAGAGAGTGAGCCAGCCAATGGCTAGACANCACTCAAGTTATTGGCGATGACTAGTGTCCAGGCCCTGAAGAGGGAGGGGCCCATGTGTCCTGGAGAAACATGATGGGGTGAAGGAGCCCACGTGTCCTGGAGAAACTTGATGGGGTCAAGACCAAACGACAAGAGACCTCACACACACACGCAGGACCACAGAGGCTTCTACGGGCAGCAATCTGTGCTCTGATGGCTTTGCAGTGTGACTTATCCGCAGATGGCTAGAGAGTGGGGAAGTAGGCAGGCGTGGTGACCGTGTGGCCAGAAGCCAGCCTGGGATATCCAAGGGGGGATCTGTCAAAAGTTCATCCTCTGCTCTTTCTGCTTATGGTGGTGGGATACTTTGATGGCCTCCCTTCTGCCCAACTCTTCTACTTAGATACTGAGGGAGCTCCCAGGAGCCAAATGACTGCTGGGGCCCTTGTGTGAGACCAAGTGACACCTAGTATCCCCCACTGCTAAAGCATAGAGGGGAACAAACTACAGGAATGAAGGCCTTGAAATAAGATGTGTAAGAAAACAAAATGATGAGCCTGTGTGGATGAGGAGACCTGTGCCCTGGTTGCTATAGCCATCATTGTGTAGACTCCTCAGCCCCCTGTTCAGTCTGGGTGGTCAGCATTTGGGTACCATGATTATCCTAGCAATAGTCACAACAGCCGATATGGAGCTAGCCTAGTGTCCATCAGCACATGAACAGATAAAGATAATGCCCAGTACACTGGAGATTTATCCAGACACCAAGGAGAAGACATTGTGTCATTTGCGGAGAAATAGATAGAACTGGAGATTGGCATGTGACACCAAACAAGCCAGACTCAAAGATAGCATGTTTTCTCTCACAGGCAGTGTCTTAATTTTTTTTAAGGAAAACATTTGAACGTAGAAGGTACTATTTAAGAAGAAAGAGGGGACCAGGCATGGGGCAAGAGAGAGAAATGGGGTGAATATGATCAAAGGATAAGGATGTGTAAGCAAAACAAAAAACCCAAAAGCTAGCATGTGCCCATAGAACAGAGCCTGGGAAGTGAAGGAACTGTGGGGGAGATGGTCCTCAGTCCCTTGCTGAGGCACCGTGGTCAGCCAGGCTGGGATCCAGGCTTGCAAGCATGCTATTGAAGCTTATCTCAGAGGGGCCTGCCTGGGGAGCAGGTGCAGCCACCTGCTGTTGCCCAGCCATCCAGACATGTGCCATTCACACTTGGGGCCTCCAGCTAAGGTGCTGAGGGCTAAATCAAAGCTATACTGCTAACCTTTGCCCCTGACCGCCGGCCTACCCAGGAACTCAGGAGTTCTCAGAATGGACTTAAGCACCTTAGCGCTTTGCCAGTGTCTTATTTACCCAGTACTGAACTGAAGGCCAACAAGATCTGAGAGAGCTATGTCTGATGGGTTAGGGCCAGGCTTCACACTCTTGCCCGTGGCTCTGTTCATAAGGCCTGGCAAGGGCTCAGGAACCCACTGTCCTGCCAGCTGAGTCTCCCTGGAATGTGTCCTCCCAGCTGTGTGAATACTGTCCCTGCCAGGAACATGTGATTCTCTGGCAGCATTTGGTCCTTGGGAGGGGGTCTGCCTTGCTCGTCCTAGAAATGAAGAGAGAGACAAGGGAGCTCTGAGGCCAGGACCCTGCAGCGTGGGAACTTGTACCTCAGCATGGCCTGAGGCAGCTGTGTAGAGTCCAGCCCAATGGAGTTCTGAGGCAGGCCTAAGGTTGCTGCTGGGGCCCAGTGCGTCAGGGACAGGCTGCTCTTGCAGTTCAATGGGGTCCAATCTTTGCACAGGATTCAGATACCAGGAGAGTCAGTGCAAGGGACATGGTTAGGGATCCTAGCCTGTGCATTGGCCGTGGGACTTCTGGGTGCCACATTTTCTCAAAAGAGAACTTTGCCACTTACAGAGAACTAATGACATCCAAATGTAGTCTGCCCAGGTGGGGAGGAAGGCAGGGGATCCTGGGCCCCCAGGAATGTTGTCCCTGTGATGAGGGTGAATGCTGGTGCCTGCTTACTAAGGTCTGTCTGTGCTTGATGCCGAGACAAAGGGAGGTCACACAAAGTCTTCTTGAGGCTCAAAGAGGATGGCCTAAAAGGCTTCCTGGGAAAGGAGGCTTTTGTTGGCACCTCAGAATGAGGGGCCTCAGCAGGCTTTCTCTTGGTATCCCTGAGAACTGGGATACTAATTCTTAGCTATTTTGTTAAATTTTCTTTTTTTAATTTCTTTAAATTAAAAAACATGGTTGGGCATAGTGGCACATACCTTTAATCCCAGCACTTGGGAAGCAGAGGTAGGTGGATCTCTGAGGCCATCCTGGTCTATAGAACAAGTTCTAAGACAGTCAGCCAGGGCTACTCAGAGAAACCCTGTGTACTGGGTGGTTTTGTGTGTCACCTTGACACAAGTTAGAATCATCAGAGAGGAAGGAGCCTCAGCTGAGGAAATGCCTCGATGAGGTCCTGCTGTAAGGCACTTTCTCACTTAGGGATCAGTGCAGGAGGCCCAGCCCATGGTGAGTGGTGCCATCCCTGGGTTGCTGGTCCTGGGTTCTGTAAGAAAGCAGGCTGAGCAAACCATGGGAAGCAAGCCAGTAAGCAGCACCCCTCCATGGCCTCTGCATCAGGTTCCTGCCCTGTTTGGGTTCCTGTCCTGACTTCCTTCTGTGAGGAACAGCAAAGTGGAAGTGTAAACCAAATTAACGCTTTCCTCCCCAACTTGCTTTTTGGTCGGGTGTTTCATTGCAGCAATAGAAACCCTAAATAAGACACCCTGTCTCAAAGAGAATTTTAAAAGATTAAAAAGTATTACATTTGTTTGTGTTCGCGTGGATGGCATGTGCCGTATGGCAGTCAGAGGACAGCTTGCCGAAGTCATTTCTCTCTCTCTGCTATGTAGGCACCAACAGACTTTCATGAGACTTAAACAGATAATGATTTTCCATATGACACCAAAAGCAAAAATAGACATGAGGGATGCAGTCAACTGAAAAGACTCAAAAGAGTGGACAGACTGGCAACAGAAAGAATAGAACAAACAGAAAGGTGTTGAGACAGGATCTCACTTTAGCCTTAGCTGGCTTGAGATTTACTATGTAGACCAGGCTGGCATTGAACTCACAGAGACCCACCTGCCTTTGCCCCCTGAGTCATGGGGTGGCACTGCCAGTTTGTGATTTTAAGGTCAGTCTGGGCCGCATAATGAAATTCTACCTCAGATAAACAAACAACAAAAGAAAATTCAAGATAGTTGTAAAATTGGGCAAATAGGCATATACATATTATACATTTTTATTTATATATTTTATATATACATTAATACTAAGCATTTATAATCATATTGATTATATATAATTAATATATATTAATACTTAGTATGATTAGCCATCAGGGATATATAAATCAAAACTTCATTGACCTATCATTTTACCTCAATTAGGATGTTTACTATTTAAAAAGTAAAAAACCCTGCTGTAAGGCTGTGGGTAAAAGGACCCACCCACAATGTTGACAGGGCAAGTGGATAGACCAGCCATCCTATAACAGTGTGAGCAGGCCCTCAGCTGAATAGAAGGTCCAACACTTGAGCCAGCTCTCCCATCTCAGGGTCTCATTTGAAGAAAATGATACCAGAAAGGTGCCACACACCATTGTTGGGCTTGACCCCAAGGTTCCAATAGCTAATTGATGCACAGGGTCCCAGATGCAGGGCAAGTTCTTCCTGACACCCACTGTGAGTTGCCCTCAAGCTGGGGCAGAAGTGCCCACCATACCATAGAAGTTTCTGGAAAGATTGCATCTGTCTCGCTGATTGGCTGAGGCTCTGCTATCTAAGTGGACACCTGACTGCCACTCTGGCCTCTCCCTTGCCTCTCAGCCCTGCTGGAGGAATTCGGATCACCCAATGGGACTGGGGCCCTATAAGCGTGATTCAAAGGCTGACCCAGTTCTCAGGTCAGAACCTGAAGTCTTGGGACAGGCACAAAACAAGGTTAGCCACTTCCTCTTGACTTGCTTGTTCCTGAGGCCTCCAGGATGTGACCTACCCAGACAGGGACTGTGGGGAGAGGCAGGACTGTCGCTGAGTGTGGGGAACGTTACACAAGGTAGATAATCTAGTTCTGGCCACCCCCAAGCTTAAGCCTCAGCCTTTGCCACTGTCTGCAGAGGCTCCCACTTGTGAAAGCCCACATCCTCCTTGTATATGCTCTGCCTCGATCCAAGCAGTCTCGCTGGGAACTGTGTTCAGAGGGCAAAAGAAGGGGGATGGAGTGGTGCCAGCCTGCCAGCCTGCCTCAGGTTCCCAGAGCTGCTTTCTGGCTGCCCACCTCTCCCCTGCTCAGGCCAGGATGTTTAGCTTTCCAGCATAGACACCACCTCCAATCTGTAGCCTGGATGATGGGCATGTCTATCTATGTTCCCCTGCACTGTCTTCCCCAATTTTCTACAAAGTATCCCATTTGGTACCCTGTGAAGTGCTGAACAATCACAGATGATTCCTTTGAAGGCATCGGTACCTCCCCTAACTTCTGGGGCATTATGGGAAAATGTGGTGCTTTGAATGAGAATGGTCCCCATATTTGATCTGATTTGTTTTGTTTTATTTTTAAAGACAGGGTTTCTCTGTGTAGCCTTGAGTGTCCTGGAACTCGCTCTGTTGATCAGTCTGGCCTCAGACTCAGAGATCCATCTGCCTCTGCCTCTGGAGTGCTGGGATTAAAGGTGTGCACCACCACCACTTCACAGCACGGGGTTCATATATTTTGAATGCTGTAGTCACCACAGAGTGGAACTTGTATGGGAAAGATTAGGAAGTGAGGCCTTGTTGGAGGAGGTGTGTCACTGGGGGTGGGCTTTGAGGTTTCAAAAGCCCATGCCACCAGGCCCAGCCCACCCCCTTTCTCAACCCAACCTTCCTGCCACCGAACTCTGAAACTATAAGGAAGCCCCCAATTAAATGTTTTTCTCCTATAAGTTGCCTTCATCATGGTGTCTCCATACAGCAACAGAAGAGTAACCAAGACAGCTCTCAAACTCTGACCTCATTCCCACCTGCTTGGCCTATCTCTGTCAACACCTGCAGTGGGCAATCTAATCAAACACTCCTGCGTCTCCCAGCTCTGCCCTTGTTTCTGCCTCTTCCCTCACCCTTCCAGCAACACCCTATCTGCGGATGCCCTAGGAGCCCAGGGCCCTGTGGCTACCCCAGTATGTGGGGAAATATACACAGAAATGGGGTCTGTACATTGCAGTGCCCAAGGAGCTCCCTTTGGACCGAGTGGGAGTCCTTCCAGCAAGAACACAGGGGTGAACGTGGCCCAGGCTGTGTAGGTGCAGTCCAGATCCTAGAGGAGAGGAGTTCTGTACACACACTTCACACATTCTCTCTCTCCTCCAGCTCTGCCCTCCGGACTCACCAGTCTGTTTCCTTCCTGCTCTCAAACTGTCTCACAGCATATGACTCCCTTGGTTCATCATGGACGTAAAGACCGGATGGATGGNGAGGGATGCAGTCAACTGAAAAGACTCAAAAGAGTGGACAGACTGGCAACAGAAAGAATAGAACAAACAGAAAGGTGTTGAGACAGGATCTCACTTTAGCCTTAGCTGGCTTGAGATTTACTATGTAGACCAGGCTGGCATTGAACTCACAGAGACCCACCTGCCTTTGCCCCCTGAGTCATGGGGTGGCACTGCCAGTTTGTGATTTTAAGGTCAGTCTGGGCCGCATAATGAAATTCTACCTCAGATAAACAAACAACAAAAGAAAATTCAAGATAGTTGTAAAATTGGGCAAATAGGCATATACATATTATACATTTTTATTTATATATTTTATATATACATTAATACTAAGCATTTATAATCATATTGATTATATATAATTAATATATATTAATACTTAGTATGATTAGCCATCAGGGATATATAAATCAAAACTTCATTGACCTATCATTTTACCTCAATTAGGATGTTTACTATTTAAAAAGTAAAAAACCCTGCTGTAAGGCTGTGGGTAAAAGGACCCACCCACAATGTTGACAGGGCAAGTGGATAGACCAGCCATCCTATAACAGTGTGAGCAGGCCCTCAGCTGAATAGAAGGTCCAACACTTGAGCCAGCTCTCCCATCTCAGGGTCTCATTTGAAGAAAATGATACCAGAAAGGTGCCACACACCATTGTTGGGCTTGACCCCAAGGTTCCAATAGCTAATTGATGCACAGGGTCCCAGATGCAGGGCAAGTTCTTCCTGACACCCACTGTGAGTTGCCCTCAAGCTGGGGCAGAAGTGCCCACCATACCATAGAAGTTTCTGGAAAGATTGCATCTGTCTCGCTGATTGGCTGAGGCTCTGCTATCTAAGTGGACACCTGACTGCCACTCTGGCCTCTCCCTTGCCTCTCAGCCCTGCTGGAGGAATTCGGATCACCCAATGGGACTGGGGCCCTATAAGCGTGATTCAAAGGCTGACCCAGTTCTCAGGTCAGAACCTGAAGTCTTGGGACAGGCACAAAACAAGGTTAGCCACTTCCTCTTGACTTGCTTGTTCCTGAGGCCTCCAGGATGTGACCTACCCAGACAGGGACTGTGGGGAGAGGCAGGACTGTCGCTGAGTGTGGGGAACGTTACACAAGGTAGATAATCTAGTTCTGGCCACCCCCAAGCTTAAGCCTCAGCCTTTGCCACTGTCTGCAGAGGCTCCCACTTGTGAAAGCCCACATCCTCCTTGTATATGCTCTGCCTCGATCCAAGCAGTCTCGCTGGGAACTGTGTTCAGAGGGCAAAAGAAGGGGGATGGAGTGGTGCCAGCCTGCCAGCCTGCCTCAGGTTCCCAGAGCTGCTTTCTGGCTGCCCACCTCTCCCCTGCTCAGGCCAGGATGTTTAGCTTTCCAGCATAGACACCACCTCCAATCTGTAGCCTGGATGATGGGCATGTCTATCTATGTTCCCCTGCACTGTCTTCCCCAATTTTCTACAAAGTATCCCATTTGGTACCCTGTGAAGTGCTGAACAATCACAGATGATTCCTTTGAAGGCATCGGTACCTCCCCTAACTTCTGGGGCATTATGGGAAAATGTGGTGCTTTGAATGAGAATGGTCCCCATATTTGATCTGATTTGTTTTGTTTTATTTTTAAAGACAGGGTTTCTCTGTGTAGCCTTGAGTGTCCTGGAACTCGCTCTGTTGATCAGTCTGGCCTCAGACTCAGAGATCCATCTGCCTCTGCCTCTGGAGTGCTGGGATTAAAGGTGTGCACCACCACCACTTCACAGCACGGGGTTCATATATTTTGAATGCTGTAGTCACCACAGAGTGGAACTTGTATGGGAAAGATTAGGAAGTGAGGCCTTGTTGGAGGAGGTGTGTCACTGGGGGTGGGCTTTGAGGTTTCAAAAGCCCATGCCACCAGGCCCAGCCCACCCCCTTTCTCAACCCAACCTTCCTGCCACCGAACTCTGAAACTATAAGGAAGCCCCCAATTAAATGTTTTTCTCCTATAAGTTGCCTTCATCATGGTGTCTCCATACAGCAACAGAAGAGTAACCAAGACAGCTCTCAAACTCTGACCTCATTCCCACCTGCTTGGCCTATCTCTGTCAACACCTGCAGTGGGCAATCTAATCAAACACTCCTGCGTCTCCCAGCTCTGCCCTTGTTTCTGCCTCTTCCCTCACCCTTCCAGCAACACCCTATCTGCGGATGCCCTAGGAGCCCAGGGCCCTGTGGCTACCCCAGTATGTGGGGAAATATACACAGAAATGGGGTCTGTACATTGCAGTGCCCAAGGAGCTCCCTTTGGACCGAGTGGGAGTCCTTCCAGCAAGAACACAGGGGTGAACGTGGCCCAGGCTGTGTAGGTGCAGTCCAGATCCTAGAGGAGAGGAGTTCTGTACACACACTTCACACATTCTCTCTCTCCTCCAGCTCTGCCCTCCGGACTCACCAGTCTGTTTCCTTCCTGCTCTCAAACTGTCTCACAGCATATGACTCCCTTGGTTCATCATGGACGTAAAGACCGGATGGATGGATGCAAAGAGATCTTCAGTTGTGAAGACTGAACTTAGGGCCTCGGGCATGCTAGTCAGGTGTTCTCTCACTGAGCTCTGGGCCCTGGCTGGAGGATTCTAGGCAGGTGTTCTGCCACTGACAGACACATGGACCCAACCCATCACTGGTGGAAACCAGGCAAGTGGTCTACGGCTAAGCCATGACCCCAGCTCCTCTCTGCTAGATTCTAGGCAAGGACTGTCACCAAGCCATATGTCACCAGTCCCTTGAGAGTGGATTGAATGCAAGCTGTACTGCTGAGTAATGCTGCTGAACCCTCAGTAAGCNGCTGGAGGATTCTAGGCAGGTGTTCTGCCACTGACAGACACATGGACCCAACCCATCACTGGTGGAAACCAGGCAAGTGGTCTACGGCTAAGCCATGACCCCAGCTCCTCTCTGCTAGATTCTAGGCAAGGACTGTCACCAAGCCATATGTCACCAGTCCCTTGAGAGTGGATTGAATGCAAGCTGTACTGCTGAGTAATGCTGCTGAACCCTCAGTAAGCATCTCCTACCAAATGACACCCTCAGTCACTCACTGAGTAGATTCTAGGTAGGACCTCTGTCAGAGCCCCCCCAATACACACACACACACACACACACACACACACACGCACACACGTGCACACACACAACCTCTCCAGGGAGCTCTTGCCCAGGAAAAAAAGTCCTCGGTCTGCAAGAGCCAACCTCACCTCTCCTACCTGCGTCAGGGAGCCGTGATCCTGAGATCATGTCAGCAGGTGTCACCGTGATTCTTGGGAGAGTCTCGGAAAACAAGTGAGTTGGGGTCTCAGGGCCTAGATTCACCTCTCTGTCTCTGTCTGTCTCTCTGTCTCTGTCTGTCTCTCTCCTGTGTATGGGTGTGTGTACCATTTGCTTGCCTGGCTCCCATGGAAGTCAGAAACGGGCATTGAATCCCTGGAAACTGGATTGACAGCTGACTGTGAGCTACCATGTGGTTTCTGGGATTTGAACCTGAGACCTCTGGAAGATCATCTAGTGCTCTTAACCACGGAGCCATCTCTCCAGCCCTGTGCAGAGTTCCACTGAGAAAGAAATCATCAACAATGAACAGCTCAAGGCAGAAAGACGGGTGACAGGGTGTCCAAACCACAATGGATACAGAGAGCCCTTTATTTTAGTCACAAACAAGCCAGGCTTTTTGCCTCCCTAGCCAATTTTCATGAGTCACAGCCCAGGAAGAAACTCAATTCAGATACAAACTGACTTGGGGGTACAAAGGCCTTCTAGACCTCTTCAACATAGAAAAATATTGATGCAGGAAGACCTTTGGGTAGACCTACCGTGGCACAGCAGTCTGAGCCCTCCTGTCAATCACAGAGTCTGAGCCCTCCTGTCAGTCAGAGTCTGAGCCCTCCTGTCAATCACAGAGTCTGAGCCCTCCTGTCAGTCATAGCTTGAGCCCTCCTATCAGTCAGAGCCTGAGCCCTCCTGTCAGTCAGAGCCTGAG
>LOEQ01017485.1:0-11334 GCA_001685075.1 Bramus lutescens
GGGAGGAGGGGAGGAGATGGAAATTTTTAATAATAATAAAAAATGTTAAAAAAAATTCCAACAGGGAACTCCTACAGGTGATAAACACCTTCAAGGAAATGGTAGAATATAAGATTAATGAAAAAAATCAGTATCCCTCCTCATGTGGGAGATCCTTCTGTATATGTGTTGATCTTATTAGATAATGAATAAAGTTTGCTTTGGCCCATGGTAGGACAGAATATAGTCAGACAGGAAGAGGTATATATAGAGAGTTGGCAGTGTCAATGAGATGCTATTTAGCTGCCAAAGTATAAGGATGCCACTGGAAACTTACCATTAGTCCACAGCCTTTTGGTGATACACAATTTAAAAGAAATGGTATAATTTAAGATGTAAGAGCTAGCTAGGCACATACATAAGCTATTGGCCAAACAGTGTTGTAATTAACACAGTTTCTTTGTGATTATTTGGGTCTGGGTGACTGGGAAATGAATGAACAGTTTCCAGTTACAAATGGTGTGATGTGGGACAAGGATTTCCACTTAGTGCCTAAAAAAGCTTAAATTACAAACAGGGCTTCTAGACCCACAAAAGGGAGTCAATTGCAGCTTTATGGTAACTGTATTTTTTTTCAGATAGGTCTGTTTGCTGGTGTTGAGCAGAGGCATAGCTCCTTTAGAGAAGGCTTCCTGACTCAGCATTAGTAGCAAAAACTTCTTTAAGAGTTGGCCTCCTGGTTCATGCTGGCAGCACAAATATCTCTGGCTCTTTTGGTGGGTCCTGCACTTAAATGAGGATTGTGAGCAGTGCTACTAATTGCTTAATAGCAACATTGTCTCATTGCACCCCTGGAGCTGGGGTGATGAGCATGCTTAGTGGAGAAGATGAGCATACTTCTGCCATGTTGGATGGGGTGAAGCCAAGAGGCAAGGCTGTAGAGTTGGTCTTAGCTGTGCCCTCTTAGCAACCTTTAAAAAGGTGTTCATGGTCAGATAATGATTACAGTTATGCAATAAAGACAAAGTCAGAAAAAAAATAAACCTGTGAATGAGTCACAGTATATTTAAAAATGTATGAAAGCTTGGAAGAGAGAGAAAAGAGTATAGACAAGAGTACAGACAGTCATAGATTAAAGGAGTAGAGATAATAAAATAAATATTAAAAAGTAATAGAGTTTAAAAATAATCCAGGCAAACATAGAATATACACAGAGAGTCAGGATTGTGTATATTATTGTATTTCTTTGACATTTTTTGACTGCAGAGAGACATTTGATTCTGGGTGCTGCTAAGCTAAAACAACATACTTATTTTAAAGATGTCACGACTTCAAAATCTGTGTCTAAGGATATGTTGCTTTGGAAAAGACTTTTTGCTTTTTTTTCCACAGAAGATGAGAACCTGTGGATTCCTTCCAGGTTAATGTGGTTTGATGGAACAAGACTCCTTGAAAGGTCTTCATGAACCCTAATATTACTTTGCCTAACAAACAGCAGGAAGCAGTTTGGAAAAAAATACATGCAAATTCCCAAAATGATTATTTATAAATATTTATATTCATTTTAAAATGGCTGCTTATAAATGTTTAATGGTCACAGTTAATTTCTAAAAAAATTAAGAGGACTATGATATAGAAATGAATACATTACCTTGGTTTGTATTTTGTTTTATTCATACAAATTTAAGGTCAATTTTATTATAGGTATAGTTTTACTCTTTTTAAAGGTGTGAATGTTTAGGCAGCATGTTTAAAAGTTAATGGATAATTTAAAATTACAGATTAATAGTCATTTATAATTATCAAGCTTTTAGTCATGTTAGTTAGGTACTCTAGATATACAGAGATATATTTCAGTTAGATAATCTTCAACTTGTCAAAGACCTACAGAATATGCCATTTAAAATGTTTCAGGAACTTAGAGTTTTCTCAACAATGAGACATGTCTGCTCCTGGCAGCACCAATCTACTCCAAGAGGAAGATGGGCATTGTAGAGTCTCCTTATGAAGTTTGATAGTCATTTGGGCAAAAAACTGCTCTTGCCTGGACTGATTGATGGTATACTATATGAAATGAACATGCAGGACCCACAGAAATGACTCTTTAGATTGTCTAGGCGTGAGACAGTCTTTCAGGGTTCCTGCTTTGTAAAAGAGTCCACCAGACATACTGCAGGACACAGAAGAAAGTGATTGACAAACCGCCAATATAGGTGAAACAGCCTTTCAAATTTCCTGCTTCATGGAAAAGTCTACCAGATACTATGGACCTGTAGGCTGAAGATGGACACCCCAAAGTAACAGAAGAACTTTGGGTGAATGTCCAAACAGTGAGACGTTTCTGTCAATTCTAATTTTTGAAGTTGCTCCCAATGTACTTACTGTTTAATTAGGTAATATTATATCCTTCTAGGGATTTTAAGAGTTGAAGACAGCTATAGTCATCCTTAATTATGGTAAAAGATATATTATATATAATAATTTACAGATACAAATAAACTTAATATGGTACATGTAATTCTTTCTTGATACCTGTTTTGTTTTATGAAATTTTACTATGATAAAGTTAAAATCTTAATTTTGTTTAGACAGAAAGAGGGAGATGATGTGCAATGTCCTTCTGTATATGTGTGTTGCTCTTATTGGTTAATAAATAAAGCTTATTTGGCATATGGCAGGGCAGAATATAACCAGGCTGGAAGAGATATATATAGAGAGTGGGAGGGGTCAAGGAGATACTATGTAGCTCCTGAAGGAGAAAGACACTGCTGGAAACTTACTGGTAGGCCACAGCCTTGTGGTGATACACAGATTAATAGAAATTGGTTAACTTATGAGGTAAGAGGTAGCCAGGAATAAACCTAAACTATTGGACAGTGTTGTAATCAATATAGTTTCTGTGTGATTATTTGGGTCTGGCCATCTGGAAAATGAATGAGCAGTTCCTTGTCACACTCTCCTATACACAAATAACAATGGACTGAGAAATAAAACAGAAAGAGTACCCTTGACAATAGCTACATGCAGTAGAAAATATATTGGGTAACCCTAACCAAACAAGTGAAAAATTTGTATCACAAAATCTTCAAATCTTGAAGAAAGAAATTGAAGAAAATATCAGAAGATAGATATCCCATGCTCATAGATTGCTAGAATTGACATAGTAAAGATGATCAAGCAATCTACATATATTATTCTAATCCCATCAAAATTCCAACACAATTATTTTCTGATCTTGAAAGAACAATGCTCAATTTCATAAGAAAAAACAAAACAAAACAAAAACTCCATGATAGCTAAAACTATCCTAAGGAAAAAATTTCTCCAGAGGTATCATCAACCCTGACATCAAGCTGTACTACAGAGCTACAGTAATAAACTTAAAGCACATGGAATTGGCATTAGAGAAAAAGACAAGTCAGTCAATGGAATCAAATTGAAGACCCAGACACAAATACACACACCTGTGAACACCTGATTTTTGTTAATGATAGCAGATATATAGGAAAAGCATCTTCAACAAATGGTGCTGGTATAACTAGATGCTTATATGTAGAAGAATACAATAGATTCATATTTATCAGCTGGTATGAAAAAGTCCAAGTGGACCAAAGATCCAACATAAAGCCAGGAATGCTGAACTTGAGAGAATAAAAAGTGGGAAATATTCTTGAATGCATTGTCACAGGAGACAACTTCTTAAACAGAATACTGTTAGGACCAGCACTAAGATCAACAATTAATGAATGGAACCTCAGGAAAATGAAAGCTTCTGTAAGGCAAAGGACACTATTAATAGAACAAAAACAGCCTATACAATGGGGAAAGGTTTTTCACCAACTACACATCTGGCAAAGTGCTAATATCAAAAATTTGTAAAGAGCACAAAAAACTACTCATTAACAAAGCAAATGTCCTATTAAAAAAAGGGTACAGTTCTAAATCGGATTCTCAAGTGTCTGGGAAACACTTTTAAAAAATGATCAACATCCTTGGCCATCAGGGAAATGAAAATCAAAATGACTCTGAAATTCCATTTTACACCTGTCAGAAAGGCTAAAATCAAAACACAAGTGATAGATTATGCTTGAGAAGATGTGGAGTAAGAGGAACACTCTTCCATTGCTGGTAGGAGTGCAAACTTGTATAGAACTATGGAAATCAATATAGCAGTTTCTCAGAAAATTGGGAATCAATCTACCACAGAATTGGGAAGAGATCTCCCTCAAGACCCAGATAAATCAATTTTTGGTATATTAATCCAAGGACAGTCCATTCAACCACAAGGACGCTTGTTCAACTATATTCACAGCAGCTTTATTCACAGTACCTACAATGTAGAAACAACCTACATGTCCCACAACAGAAGAATGATAAAGAAATGTGGTACATTTACACAAAGGAACAATACTCAGCTGTTAAGAAATGGCATTTGATATTTGTAGGCAGATGGATGGAACTAGTAAAAAAAAATTCATTGTGAGCAAAATAGTCCAGACCCAAAAGGACAAACATTATATACTCTTACTTTTAAGTGTATACAAATTACTAAGCAAAGGATAGTGATGACACAGTTCACATAAGCAAGCTAACAAGGAGGTCTCTAGGGGCCAATGAACAGAGGGAGAGAGTATCAGCAGAGACAACTAGAATTGGGGGTCCTCGGAGGCTGAAGTGAAAAATCTAGAGCAGTAGAAACTTCCTGAAACCTATGACCCCAAACATAAAATTATTTTCATTTTCATTTCATAACTGTAATTTTGCTACTGTTATTAATCACAATGTAAATATCTGATGCAAAGTATACCTGTAATGTGACCTGTGCAAAAGGAAGACAACTCACATGTTGAGATGCACTATTGTAAATATTTCAGGATGTTCTGTAAACATGGGGACCCTGCCTCTAGCATCCCAGAGTTTTAAAAATTCTTAAAGCTCTGTACTCAGGCACATTTTCTGAAATTATGACAGAAGCAAAAATGGATGAGAACACAAAACAGGAGGTTTACCAGAAGCTATATAGAAATGTTTCTAGTTTCCTTAGTATATTGGTGAAGCCTTTATTTTATCAGTGAAGACACGTAGCATCAGAACAGGCACATGACCCGGTACATTTAGCAAAATCACCCTGTACATTATAAAATGTGAATCAAATATCCCTGTGATTCTTACTTCATACTATGTTTCTTGTATAATCATTAACTACACCCATGGCATTTGTTTAATCAACATATATCCAGGTGCTTTGAAAATCACATTCAGAATGGGCATCATTGTACATATGAAACATTCTAGCACTAGACAGTCTAAGGCAGGAGGGTCATGAGTTGGGGACCAGCTCAGACTACATATGGAATATAGATCATATAGGCCTACACACCAAATGCTGTCCCCCATCAAAATAAAAAAAAAACAGAAAAATAAAGAACAGAATTAGGAAGCAGACATATGTATGCCATATTCATTTTAAAGTTGCTCATATTTGCAACTTCCTTTGTCTGAAATAATCTTGATCCCTACTGGCCACATCCTATTTTAAAATGCTGATCTGGAGACATAAACCCACTATTAATGCATGATAAAATTTCTATTAACTAAGATATTATAAAAAAGCTCAGAAAAACTGAAAGTTTTGCTTTCCTACAAGAACAGGATTATCAGTTTGTTACTGACAGTTTGTGATGAAAGTTGAGTACTGTCTACACAAACAAAAGGTTGCTGTGGAGTCTCAAGCACTAAGATGACTTTCAGTAATCTACTGTGGTAAACATCAGGCTACACTCCCTTCTGTTCACGGCCAGACAACAACTGAGCATGGCCGACTTTAGAGAGTCAGCTATGCCGGATCCTCGAAAGACAGCTTTTGAAGGTCTGTCTTTCAATGTCTCTGAGTTGTTTAGAGATCTGTCCTCCCGTATGCAGCGCATCCTGCCTAGTACCCATTCCTTCTTGTGTTTCTTTCACAGTGGTCAGATATGTACCATGTCCTGAAGGCCTTCCTTGTTCACCCATCTTTTACCCATAAAAAGGACTTATTCCTCTCATCTATATCAGTTCCTACTGTGTGTTCCCATTAACCAAGAATTTGTTCTGGAGAATTCATTTATCTCATCAAAACCGAGGTGCTACAGCAGGTAGCAAATTAACTTTCTGATGACAGCACCCTAGAGAGCGCTGTGGAAGATTTGACAGTGTGGTGGTTAGTTTTGCTTGTTTGCTTTTGCTTGTTTGCTTGTTTGTCAATTTGACACAAGTTAAATTTACCTAAGAAGGGGCCACAACTGAATTGACCCCCAAAATGTGGGCCTTCAGATAATCTTGTGTCTTAATTCTTAATTAGTAATCTATGTGGGAATACCAGCGCAACTCCTTCTGAGTGGTCCTGGAGTTCGTAAGATGCAGGCTGAGAAGACCATAGAAAGAAATCCAGTAAGCATACTTCCAAGACTTCTCCTTTAGTTCTTGCCATCATTTTCCTCCCCTGCTTGAGTTCTAGCCCTGATTTTCCTAAAAGATGGATGTACAAGATGAAATAAACCCTTTTCTACTAAAAAAAAAGACTTATTCCAATAAATCTGTGCCATGTCTTCCCACTATGAGAAGAATGTTATAAAAGAGCCTGACTTGATGCATTCACTGTGCTTTCAAGAGTGGTGGATATCTTCCTCTTTTGTATCTTTGAGTCTTATTTTTATGTCTCAAAAATGCCATTAGGCATTGAAAGGAACAGTGATAGGTGTGGATGAACAACATGACATTATTCCTATAACAATAATGCAAAGTTAAAATATTCTGCTATCTGTTCTGAGAGGAATTTTCAACATATTTTTAAAGATTATCTAATTGGGGCTGGAGAGATGGCTCAGTGGTTAAGAGTATTGCCTGTTCTTCCAAAGAGTTCAATTCCTAGCAACCACATGGTGGCTCACAACCATCTGTAATGAGGTCTGGTGCTCTCTTCTGGCCTTTGGGCATACACGCTGACAGAATATTGTATACATAATAAATAAATAAATATAAAAAACCCTGCCATTCAAAAAAAGATTATCTAATTAACATCTAATAGAAACATTAGAAATGCACAACAATCCTAGAACATTAAAGTGGGTTCATAATCCAGTAGATTTTATTGATTTTCTATAGCCAGGGTGTCAGTTGACAGACTATTATTTAATTAGCTGAATAAAGCTATAAATCTTTACAAGAAAACTTTTAAAAGATATCCATATTTTAAAGAGTTTATTTCTAAAATAAGCACTGATTACTCGAAGGCAGAAATGGAAATTTTTGGTTTATGTTTAAAAGTAAAATAATCACCAGTGATTTGGGTATACTGATTCTATTTTTTCAATTTTCTTTAGTCATCTACTGGATATTTTATATTTGATCATAGAGGCTTAATTTGACTCTATGCATGGAGCAAATAATAAATATTTATTGACATAAATTTCAGATAAATCTTTCCCTTAGAAGATTCAATGAACACCTAGAGTGTATTTTTATCAAATAAGAATGCCTAACTCTTTACTCACTTATTTTAGTTATTATCAAATATGTTTTTGTTTATGTAATTTGTAACCACACCACTCACCCATTCACAGGTCAGATTCAAATGCATTATAAGAATTACATAAATACATCTTAATCTACTCAAGTAGTCCAATAGTCAAATATTTTGTCTTGTATTTTCAAAGGCATAAGCTTTATTTTTTTGACTTTTTAATTTTAGTGATAAAATGGCTTTATTATTTCTGTTCTTAAAACTGCTTCTTGATTTACTTTGGCTTTGTGTTCCTAAAAGTTGTTCAATAGCTTAATTAGATATTCATTTTGACATTCTGGTCCCAGAAGAAATACCATTAACTCCATCCTTATCCATCTGGTTATCAGTTATAGCTTGTGAATTGCTGCTTGTAATTTTCCAGGGACATGTGGGCACCCTTCCAGTTAGGCTATTAAAATCCGTACATTCTAACAACATGCTAATTAATATCCTTTCACATTTGTGGATGCACAGCAAAAACAGTGCCATGGAGAGAAAATCTCACTGCTTCAATATTAAAATGCTGAAATATTAGATTAAAAGTTAAGCCAGCAAATCTTTATATACCTACATCTTCTGAGGAATCAAAACCTTTTATCTTTAATTTTATGAAAATGTTTAATTCACACATAATCCTAAATTTAATACCCATCATCTGAAAAATTTGCGCTGTGAAGAAGTATCTTTTCATCCATATTCAGAGAAGAGTGTTTCCTAGCAACCTCATACAATCAGAACCAATCCTTGCCTGAATTATGACTCAAAGTGCTGTTAGGAGAATCATTTGCATGAGAAAGATACCACTGTCTGTTCTAATTAGGAGTAACAGCTCTTTCTTAATATTGGTCAGGCATCATCCAAAAGAAGGCAGTTGTTTAGAGAAGTCTTTGCTGTCACAAAATTTTGAATGAGGAAGGCAAACATTATCTGTCCATAAGGTCACAGTGGCCAGTGAAATTTAAAATGAATCCTGAAGAATATCATCAGAGATTTCACTACCTGATCCATTAATGTATGTAGCTTCTTTTTTATTTTTCTTATTTTCATAATTCATTTTAATATCCTTTCACCTTGTGAACATCCATTGATTGTTATAATAAAGACTAAGCATTAGATAATGATTTTATAGAGAATAGTTATTACTTTGTTTAATTTGTGTCATTTGCATATGTATATGCATTTGCATGAATTTTTTATATTACGACTTTTGACCCTGAATATGGATTTCAAAAATTTGTTTCAATTTTATTTAGGCTCAGGTGAATTTTCACATTACAACAATACCTACTCAAAGACCTTTGATTGATTCATTTACATTTTAGGGAAAAATAAGTTTTACAGAATATAAATAAATACAAAACCTCAGCTAATTAGTTCACCTATTATTGAAGTTTTCTTTTTGTTTTAAAATTGATTGCAACTGATGATGTTTAGGATTTGGCCACCGTTCATTAACTGTAAGAAGAAACACACTTGCTATCAAATGTTTCATTCAAAGTGCACTTGGGACAATAGAAAACGCAAAAGGCATTATAATTCAATGAACCAGGATTGTTGTACTATTGGAACTTTAGAGATGGCAGGCTCGGAGAGGTTATAAACAAGGTAGGCAATAAGCAGATGGATATGAAAACACACTAGGCAGTCCTACAATTATTTTTGGAATTTATTAAGTAATAAGTTACCTACTTCAACAAATCCAATCTTCAGAATATCAGGACAAAGAAGTCAGCTGTAGGTCATTGATTCCTTTGGAATCACAGACCTCAGGCCTTCTTCCCAGACAGCATGGAACTAATAGGCACATCAGCCCAATTAGATTCAATTATTTAATTTTAAAAAGAAATTATTAAATGAAAACTTTTAAAAGAAATTATTTTAGAAAATTGACAAATTTGTTTTTTTAAAACACCTGAGTCTCATTTTGCTCTTAATAATCTTAACATAAGCAACATAATTAATAAAGCTTCAAACCCCTAAAATATTATTATAGTTCATATACTGTTGAAGGGGTAAAGTAAAAGCTAAAATCTCTTTCTAACTCAGAAAAAAATCTTTCACAAGGATAGAAGAGAAAGAAAATAAATTTAGTATTCAATAAAGCTTATGCTAGAATGCAATATACATTTCAGGCAACCAGCTAAAAAACTTCACAAAGACAAAACAAACATTCTCCTTTTCATGTATCACATTAGCTATAATGTGGAATATGTTGGTTTTCAAGAAAAACAATGAATGGTCCTAAAGTAAGAGAACTTAACAATATGGTCTCTCGTGCACGCTCAATCTATCACCACTGGATTCTTGGGGTAGGGATTCACCAGTGGTAACTAGCTAATTTGATTCAAAGAAAGACACATTTTTTCATAACTTATGACAGAGGTAGTTTTGCAGTCACAGAGGTTAGGTTCCACCACACATAATGGGGCCTCAGGGCCACTCCTCACTGATGATATTTCAGAGATGGGATCCAGAGTCAGAAAGATTACTTGTGCCTCAAAGCTTGCAAACTTTTATTTACATTTTCAAAGAGCATTTCAAGGAATTCAAAATCATTTTAAAGGCATTTCACAAAGAAAGGGAATTTAAAATGAGGAAGGTCGAGAGCCATAATACTTCTCCCAAGCAAAGCAAATCGCTAAACATGCAGTAACTGTTCATTTTAACTTCTCTAGCTATGCATATGCCCCATTTTATTATTTAAAAAATTTGCTGGCAATTTTTATGAGTTCTACACAATGAACAAGTAGAACGGACAAGGAATAGAGGGGAAAGTTAGAAACAACAGAGAAATCGCACCTCTATTTATAAGAACTGTAAATTTTACTTAGCATACAACACACAGGCACACACATATAAAAACACTTCCAGAAGCTATTTTGTTTTCATATTAATGAAATTAATTATTATCTTCTATTTTTTTGCCTAAGCTATATGAATATAGTTTATTTTCTGTTATAAAACAAAATTTATATAGTTAAAATAATATATGAACATATATATGAATATATGAATGCTATAATCCAATAGCTCACATTTAAAGAGTTACATATACTAATTATTTTAAGACTAAGCTTATATAAATCTCAGTCAAATCTTTCCTTTCAGCTTTGATCTTTCAGTAGTCGATGTAAAGTATGATAAACACATGACAAGTCCATTTGAACTATTTAATGACTAAAAATGACTCGGTATAAATTTCCATAGGAATTGATTGTAGCTTTTTGACTATAAAATGAATCTTCACTATATATGATGAATGCAGGTGTCTACTTGTCTTTACAAAATTTTGTTGATAAACATTGTAAATAGGAAAATTAACATAAAAGGGAATTTAAGATGAACAGTTTTGGCAGATTAACTAGCAATACAGAAGTGGTAGAAAATGGTGAAGAAGAATCCAGCTAGGAAGTCTTTAGAAACAAGGGCACTAAGAAGACCTAAGAAATTTGTACCCAGCGAGAACAAATGTCAGGAAGATCACTTAGTAAATGACTTTTTAGAAAAGCATGAGGACCTGAGTTTGTTTCGCCAAAAGTCACAAAAGGAAACTGAGCATGTGTGCTTGCAATTGCTATGTATGCTTATAATTCTACTACTGCCTGGAAAATCCAGGACAGAGAACAAGATCCCAAGGATCCTTGATCTGTCAGTCTTGCCAATTTGATTAGCTCCAGGTGGGTAGAAGACCCTGAATCAAACCCAAAGTGGATGGTGCTTCATGAACACATAAGGATGGTCTCTGAATTCACAAACACACACACACACATACAGAGAAAGAGAGAGAGAGAGAGAGAGAGAGAGAGAGAGAG
>LOEQ01017486.1:0-10632 GCA_001685075.1 Bramus lutescens
GGACCAAGGCAGTTTCTTTATTAACCAATGAAAGTAACACATAGACAGATGACCCTCCTACATCAGATTTCACATTATTCGACAGCGCTGATGTATGTGGTTTTTGTTTTTGTGTGTGTTTGTGTTTTCTTTTTTCTGTTGCTGTTAGTTAATGATAAGAATTGTCTAAAGTGGAGCTGCAGACACAGCTCAGTGGCTAAGAGTATACTCTGCTTTTGCCTAGCTAGGACCTGACTTCTCCCAGCACACATAATCTGGTGTCCAACAATTTCATCATAACTTCATCTCCAGGAGAAAAGATGCCCTTTTCTGGCCTCCTCTAGTACTTCCAGCCCCACCTACATAGTCCTACACAGGCACACACATACACATGGTTAAAAACAGAGGATTTAGCTGGCCAGTGGTGGCGCTTGGCTTTAATCCCAGCACATGGGAGGCCGATACAGACAGATCTCTGTGAGTTCAGGACCAGCATGCTCTACAGAGTGAGTTCCAGGACAGCCAGGGCTCACAGAGAAACCCCGTCTCAAAACAAAACAAAACAAAACAAAACCAAAAACAACCAACCAACCAACCAACCAACCAAACAAAAAACAAACCAAAGCAACTCCCCTCCCTCAAAAGAAATTAAAAGAAAAAATAAGATAAAGACAGAAAGGAATTTTGACATGGATTTTCCACCACCTGGTCTAGGTGAAAAATAACTTTTCATTTGTACCTATTTTGTTGTAATAAGATGAAAATTAATTAATTGGTGTTAGTGAAACACTCAGAAAATACAAACTGCTTGATATCATTAGATAAAGTTATCCCTATTGGAAAGAATGATTCCTGCCAAAATACTTCCAGAAAGAACATTGTCTTGCTTTTGAAGCCATAATTTAATTTTCAGCAAAGCATTGATGCTTTTTTTGTTAAATAGATTGAGTAACCAGAAAGACTTTGATCAAATAAATACTACTGTTGATATATTATCGACACAGATTAGCTGGGACATACACAAGATATTAATTTTAGTGGCACTGTATCCGTTTACAAAATAATCTCCTACTTTTACCGAGGAGGTGTTGTATATATGTAACTACAGATCTGAAATATATGTTTCTGTTTTCCCAATTTTCCAAATGTATTAAAATAGCATTTCCATTAGAAAAACTAAGAATAGGCCTGGGGCATATTAACATGATGGACTTTCCTGTGTCATTTGTAGATCAGCACACGCATTCATTCTCTTTTTTTTTCCCCTCAAACCTACACAGACATGCGTGGTAGTAGATGAAACGTAGCTGTTTTCCAACTAAAATACTGTTGGTAAGTAGACTAGCAGAATGAGCCTTCAATCTGGGAGTGGCAATAAACCAAGCATTAATGGAACTGATGGTGAGTAATTCTGCTGTCTTTCTTTCAGATAAATCCTGATTCATACCTGTTTAAAATAATGATGCTTTAATTGGTATGTTGTAATTTTTGTTCTCTTAATATGCAAAGTGTTACAAAAACATGTCCTGTTAACTTCTCTATTTTTAGTTTGGCTTTTGTGTTTGTTCAATTGTCTAAAAAAATTCAGCAGCTAAAATTGAGAATATTCCTCTTCTCTGCTTAATTGAGGGTGGAAGAATGGGATCGCTCTGCTATAGCTGGTGGTATGGTGTATAATAATTGTGTCTCCTAAAATGCTGTCTTATCCAGTGTGGAAACCCTGTGTCAAGACCAATCACTTTTTTTTTCTTGTATAGCCAGTTGAGAGTTTCCAGTCCTCCCCATGTTTCTTAAGTTCTCATTTTCTGGGCCACAGCATGTGCATGTGCACACACATACCTTCACAGCTGGGTAACAGGGCTGGGAGATGGTGCCCGGCTCTCTGTATTTGTGGTATTTAACCTAGCCAAATGCTAAGTCCCTTTACTTGACTTTGCCTCCTGCCTTCATGTAACAGGGACCCTGATAAAGGACCTCTCACAGTTGTCTCTTCTCCCTCTTCCATGTGATAGACCCTACATGTACGTCATGTGCCTTCCCCCTCCCCCTAGGAATCACTGTACACTCTATTAAAAACAGAATGAAGCATTTCGTTTGAAAGATTTTTGTTCCGTGATTCGTTTGCCTGTTTTTCACTTTTTGAGGCAGGGCCTCACGCCGTAGCAAAGGCTAGTCTTGAACTCATGCCATTCTTTTGTTTCATCCTTGTCATGGCTGACATTACCAGGCTGTACCACCATATCCAGCCCCAAATAAGCTAATAGAACAAATGATTGAACTGTTTGTAAATAAATGAACTCTCTTTTCAATGCCACATTTCTTAATCTACTAATCATATTGTAACTAATTAATAACAAACCCTATTCAAATAAGTAGCAGTTATTCCTCCATGAGTGTGTATGGTGCATTCATAGGGGTGTATGCATTTGTGTGTACATGCATGTGGAAAGCATGGTTCAATGTCAGGTGTTTTCTACTACTCTCTACCTTTTAAGATGGCATCTCGGGCTGAGCCTGGAGCTTATCAATTCATCTGGGCTTGGAATAACACACTCCAGGGCTCATTGCAGGCACACAGCCCCTGTACACAGCTTTTGCATGGGTCTTGGGACTTAGACTCAGTTCTCATGCTTGCGTAGTAGGCTCTTTAGCAACTGAGCCCCAAATTGAATATATTTTTATTTGCCTTTTTCAGTCTTTTTTTCCTTCCTTCTTCTGCAGGGATTGACAATTTTGGAGACCACTGAATATGAATTCTCTCACTGATGATCAACTTTGAGCCCCAACTCACATTTATCAAGGAATACCAGAAATATAAACAGCCCTTTTGCTGCTCATCCAGATTGAAATTAATACAAAATGGGCCAGATACCTGAATTCTTTTGAAGTCCATTAAGGCAAAGCTATTTCCTCCTAAGAACAGATCTTCAATTCTACCTCTGACCTTGGGCGGAAACTTGACGGTCTAAACGTCCCCAAATTAGACCTTGCAAGCTAGCCAACTACACAGTGTTGGCCCCTTCCCTTTAAGAGTTAATCCAATTAACTCTCTAAGAGTCTACACCCATTCACCAACATGTGAGTCACCTGAAGACGTGTTAATCACTCTAATGTGATAATGTACTTGGTGGTCCCAGAAATCTCTCTCTGGGGTCAAACATTTGCAGAGTTTCTTACACAGCCCAGTAGAGACTGCCTACTTTTCTGAGTTATTATAACAACTTGAGGGTTCCCCCCCCACACACTCCTTTCCTGTCTTTCTTCCAGGGATCAGCCAAAGCCCCAGCATGCATTTCCTGACACTGGGCTCTTCCACTCCTTCTCTGAAGCTAAAACCCTCACTCCTCCTATGACGCTGTTTATCTCATTGCTTCTCAATAGCCATTGATGAACATGGCAGCCGAAGTCGAATGGCGTGATTTTTCTCTTCTTTCCCCTCTCCATTCTCCTGGCATGTGCTTACCCCTGTTATTTTTCTCTTGGGTTCTAAGAAACTTGTCCACAGCTTGTTCCACATCTATTTCTAAATTCTTTTACTTACCGGACCTAAGAACCCCAAAGCAGGAATTCCAGTTTTCCTACTAACATGTACTCCCTTTCTTTCCTTGTTTTTGCACCCACTTACTCACCCACCAAGGGCACAGATCTATGTTCTACTTGTCTTTTGTACCATACGATGCCCAATTTCACAACGTTTAAAACCAAGGCCAAAGCATTTAGAGGAATTCTAGTCAGCCTGCCCCAAGGGGATAAAGAAGAGATCCTGTCATAGCGTCCAGAACAAAGTTTTGTAGAAGTGGTAGGTCCAATGACCTGACACTAGAATATTGTCCAGCTCAGTCACTCCACCCCAGAAGGTTCATGCACTTTACTGAAAACTTCCTTCTCTTTCCTAGTGAATGAAAGTTTGGAGGGACATAGGCAGAAAAGAAAAGCAAAAGTGAGCTCCCTGAGATGGTGCCTTCTTGTTCCCAGAAGACATTCCTAAGAGTAATAGAGGACAAGAATAGGGTTGTATTTATAAATGGGACCGAAAGGGGAACAGGAGGATTCAGGGGCCCTATAAAATGCCTAAGCCACTCTGCTTGAATGGACTCCTAACGTTAGGCCTCTCCATTTTGGTGGGATAAAGATGTTACCTTTGTATTGTCTGTGACATACTCTTCCGTCTTCCCTGAAGTTTCGTTCTTTGTGCCAGGGAATGAGGTTGGTTATCCTCTAGAGAATCAGCAGCACCCTTGTAACACTTGAGATTTCCTGGGGTCTCTCCTGCACTCTGGTCTTGGCATTTAATACTTTCATGATCTGTGATTGTATCTCTGGTCTTGGCATTTAATACTTTCATGATCTCTGATTTTATCTGGGTGATAAAGAGGTTGCATTCATGACAACTGAAACCTTCACCAGATGTTAGCACCCTAAAAGGCAGTTAATTCTCAGAGCAAGCGCTCACGATTTAGTGCTTACTCACAGGAAGAAGGCTTTTTCTAACTTTCCACATCAGAATTTTCCTACTATTACCTCCACCTAAATGATACAAATCCTAGAGCAAGTCATGATTATATAATGTATGTATACCAATCATCTATGTTAAAAATGTTACCTATGATAAAAAAATGTTATCTGCCTTAAAATTTTCACCAATTATCTATGTTCAAAATGTCTTCAAATAAGAAATGGTGCTGTGGTTGTGCTTAGAGATGTTGACAGTGAACTGGCCTCACATGTTCCTAGGTAGTCTTATAAGATACTTATGTTCTATGAAGTCCGTCATTCCAACTGTCAAAGACTCATAAGAATTCAAACATAATAGTGGACAACTGTGATGACCAAAAAAAATGATTATTGGCTGCTCATCCTGTAGCCTCTTCTTTTATTTTTCCTTTGTAATTGTTCACTGGTTTCCATTCTGCTCCAGCTGTTGGGGATGCCTGACCTTCTCTGGTTCCAGTTAGAAAGGGGAAGTAGGATATATCAGCTCCTTTTCTAAAGTAACTGATAAAACACCATGTGATAAAATACCATGTGATAAAATAACTGATAAAACACCATGTGATAAAACACCCTGAGTAAGGAGACTTCAAAAGGAAGGGTTCCTTTGGACTTTAGTTTCAGAAAGGTAGGCGTTTATTATGTCAGGGAATTGTTGCAGTAAGCAGTAGACTTAAAGGCAGGAACAGCTGAATTATTCGTATCTCTGATACCATGCAGGATATAGAGAGAGCAGATTGGAAATTGTTTGTGACTTAGAAATCTCAAGGCTAGACTCAAGGCCATACCTCCTAAACAACAGCACTACCAACTGGGGATCAAATACTCAAATACCTGTGTCTATGGGGAATATTCTCATTAAAGCCACTATATGGATAGACATCTTTTAAAAAAAAAAAAAGATTTATTTATTTATTATGTAAACAATGTTCTGCTGGTATGTTCAGGCCAGTAGAGGGCACCAGATCTCATTATAGATGGCTGTGAGCCACCAAGTATTTGCTGGGAATTGAACTCAGGACCTCTGGAAGAACAGCCAGTGCTCTTAACCTATGAGCCATCTCTCCAATCCCATGGAGAAACATCTTAACTTGCTAATTTTTTCATGCTTCTCTCCATTTACCAAGTGAGTACTGGTTTCAGCATTTATGCAAAGCGTTTCTCAACAGGAAGAGTATGTAAACTATGAAGATTCATTCATTTGTCTGCAATAGGGTGGTTTTAGGAGAGTTTTTCTTCCTCTTAGAAAGGAAACTGTCAGATTGTCAGGACCTTTGTTTTCTTCTCTTCTTAATTCTTGGAGTTTCCATTGATGCCTGATACAGATGAAGGGCGAGTCTTGGAAGGAATTTTAGAACCTTGGCATTCTTAAGTCGGTAGATTATTCCAGTAACCACCTGCCCTCTGGGCTTCTACTTGTGGGAGATAATAGCTTCTCCTTGTTGTTTAAGCCAGGTTTAATTGAGTTTCCCATTACTTGCAGCCAGATGCAAGGGATAATAAAGATAATGTAAGAGCATGCATTTGAAAGTTCCCTGGAACATAGTGGGAGTTCATTAAATCTATATTTAAAACCAACTAAAAATTATAAAGGGATAAATTTAAATAGCCAATGAAATTTAAAAATTTCTACCTTTCAAAGAAAATGAGGTATGATTCCTCACCTACTTAATTAGCCAAAATTAAATAGAGGATAATGTTCTGTGTTGCTGGTACTGTAGGGAAAGTGTTCTTTCATGTGCTACTCTACAGAAATGGACACAAGCCTCTTAGAATGCATCACAGACATGTATATTTAATTGGAAGACTCCTATGTGGAAAAATCTACAATAGAACCTCAGTATAGCATGGCCTATAGTAGAAACAAATGAAAAGAACTTTACAATATAAGTTTGTTTAAATGAATAAGCAATGCAAAGCATCAACAGTAGTCATTCAAATATTTTGAAGAATTAAAAATAAACTATTACATTAAAGTTTGCTTTCCGAAAATCATGACAATAGTTCACATGTACCCACAAGCAATTCCCTGCATCACACACTTCTTACATGCCTGGTTGTGGGGAGAAGAAAGGCATGAATTAAAATCAATAAACCAAGACTGACAAATTATTACTCAAACTTACGAATTGTTCAGGTTCCTTAGTGTTTTGTTTGTAATCCATTTTAGGATTTAATTTAGGCTCCAATAGTTACTCACCCCCTTAGATACCTTGTGGATGTGATGGTGTCTCAGAATTCCCTGTATCTAATGACTTTGTCAATTTTGAGGTGTCATGTGATATGTATGTGGTAGAGTGTCCTTTAGTTGAGATTTTCTCAGGAACCTACTGCTGTTGTGGATTTGGAAAAAAGCCGTAAATTGTCACTTACACGAATCATATCAATGCAGACTCATCTCTGTTGACAGTGAATTCGGCCATTTGACTGCTAAAGTAGGATTTCGTTTCATCGTTCTTCACCCTGGATTCTGTGTAAAGATTACTATATGCAGCTAACCCCTAAGTAGGGAATTTTGTTCTAACTCCTCGTGGGTGGAGTATCTACAGAAATTGTTTAGCATTCTTTTGCATATAAATTGACTCTTATTTCCAATGTGTTTACTCTTTTGCCGATGCATACTGTTCATCTATAGATAATTTATATTTGGCATAACTTAATTTTTTATTATTTTGTTTGTTAAATTTTGTCCACTTTATGTTCTTTTATTTGAGCATTGCCAGTCATTCTCAATTCATCTTGGTTAATTTTTATCTAATCTTAAATTCACTTTCCCCCCAAAGAACCCTAATTTCTCATACTAAAAACTCACATTAAAACCAAGATCTCATAAAATAAAATAAAATAAAGAACAGGAAAAATGAACAAAATCTAGGCATTAATTCTGCTCATTGCCACCAAGGAGCCTTTGCTTCTGAATCTGAACGAGAAATGAAATTTCTTTTGAATTAGTATGTGCACTTGTATTGGTAAATATTGTCGTATTTAATGTCCCATAACTACATTAAATTAAAAGTAAGTTCAGACTGATTTCTCCAACTTGTATCCACTGCTCTATGAATCCCACTAACATCCCACTCCTTGCTCACTTCCTGTGAGCTCCTGTTTAGACACTGAACTTGCTGCCCTGTGCTAGCTATTCACTCAATTGTTCCGTTCTAGGATCTACACATAGTTTCTTATACTGCAATATATACTCTTTCCTTGGGGAATCAACTTTAACAATCAGCATGAAGTGCTTATGAGAACTTAGCTTTGATTTTAATCTTACAGATTATGCTCAGTTCTTTAGATCAGCATGTTTTCTGCTAGAGGTCACAATGACACTTTTTCAAAGATTTCTAAAACACTTGGCTGTTTAATTATGTTCTGATTTCCATCTGGAATCCTCAAAATACTTTATTTGTAATAATGAGGTCTTTCTCCAATACTTTTTTGGGAGGACAGCTATGGGTCTGAGATCCTGACCTATAACATCTCCCTTCTATTAGAAATGTTCTCTGGGCAATGTTATTGTTTCAAGAACGGACTATAAAGTACAGGTTTCTTTCTTACATCTCTCGCATGTACTCATACTTCACATTGCATCATTCTTGCAATTGCCCCTCCTCCTTCATGCCATTGGCTCCCTTCCATCCTATAAGCAATCTCTCTTCTTTCTCATTACATAACACACACACTCGTGTGGAAACCACGTGATGTTTACCTCTCTGTTCTGAATTTGGTTTTTTTGACTTAGTATGATGATCTCTGGTTCCTTCTGTTTTCCATCAAATGACATAAATTCTTTCTTAAGCTGGGATATGAGAGCCCCCATGTGTATGTGTTTAAGTGTGTGTATACACTTGTCTTTCTATGTATACATATTGTTCTTTATCCATTCATCTATTTGCAAACATCTATTCTTGACAATTTTTTGCAAGACACTTTTGTGGATCTGCAAATAAATTCCTCAATTTTAATTTCTCAATTTTGAAAGAGAGCATTATTTTCTCGGTATTTTATTTCAATACTTTAAATGGTTTTGGACTTTTCCTGCCTTGCACAGCTCTCATGAAAAGTCCTCTAAATTCTTATTCTTTATGGACAGTGTTTCTGTACTCCTCACCTGCTGCCCAGCAAATTTCATCATCTTCTCTCTATTTTTCTTTGACTACATCTCACATATATTGCAGCTGGAGATAAAGTCTGTGTATTTGTATTTACCCTGCTTGGTGTTCTCTATCTGTGTTTTGATATTCTCATTGAATTTCTTTCAGAAATTCTTGATGCTCTCATTTCCAGAATTTATTCTTGACCTGCTTGACATCTCTTTCCTGTCCACATAATCAGCATGTCAAGAGATTCTGAAGCAGTTTTAATTTTAAGTTTCTGCTCTGTTCCACTTTCTGATAATTTTTCATCTTTCTCTTTCAGTTGGGATCATTCTCACCAGACAATCTTCAAGTTTCCAGGTTTCTTCCTTAGTCACATCCTGTCTCCTCTAAGACTCTCAGCGGCATCCTTCATTTCTGTTGTGGCGTTTTCCATCTCTGGTGTTTTATTCTCTGTTAGGTTTACTGTATTCTGTATGACACTGGCCATCTGTCCTTGCATATTGTCTGCTTTTCCCACCAGAGCACTCAACATATTGTAAGTATTTATTTTAAATTCCACTTGATAACTCTAAAATCTGTCACGTAATCTGAGTCTGGTTTAAATGACTTGTATGTTTAGATTATGTCTTATCTTTCTTTTGCCATGTTTTCTGACTGTTTGCTTTGGTCATGATGTATAGTGTCTATGAGTAGTCATTTTGAAGTATCCACAGAGGGGGTATATGAGAGAGAGAGAGAGAGAGAGAGAGAGAGAGAGAGAGAGAGAGAGAGCTGTTTTCCTGAAAAACAGATTTTTATTCCACATTAGAAACTAGGACTTCTCTATCTAAATCATGGCCCATGAGGAGCGAAAAAAGATAAAGTATTTGAAAACAGAGATAAGCAAACCTTGATTGTGGATTCCTGTGTTCCTGATTAGGAGCTGGCTTTGCCTTATGTTTGCTATAGCAAGCGGTAGCTGACCATCACATTTCCTCTAATTCCCTGGTTCTGGCTCACGTTTTGGACTTTCTAAATAGAAAATTCTAAACAGAAACAAAAATTGTGTCTTGTGGATCTTACATTATAGTCCACAACCGTCCCACAAGGAATATGATTATGCGGTGGCCAGTCCCTGAGACGCAAGCACTCAACATATTCAATGCTAAATCTCAGTCTTTTTAAACAGTCATGTTGGGTTAGGTTGCAATGTACGCAAAGGTTTTCTTAGACTTTCCTCTTATTGGTCAAAGGAAATCTATCAAAAAAGTCTCTCTGATGTTGATTGGGGCATGGATCTTTGCCACAGAGAATGCACTGGGCATATTTGTCTACATCTCTCCTGTCAGAAATGTAGCGTTACTCGTTTCTCTCACTTTAACTGCCTGGTGGCGTTTGTGAGGGAGGAAACAGTGATGTGCATAGCTTCCCACTCTCATGCTGATCCATGCTCAGTGTCCAAAACTATGTTAAAAATGCTGCTTAAGTGTCCCTACGTGTTTTGGGCCACAGCAGCTTCCGCTTCAGCATGCATTTTGCACCGAGGCTTTTAAAATTGTCTTCTCTCTTTAGACTTCGTGAAGCTCGTTTACTCTGGAAATTCAGTTCACCGATGAGTCAAAGGAAAGTCAGTACAATTCAGTTCATTCCATTTTTCTATTCTTATTTAGGGATGAATTGAATGACTCCCAAAGTTTCTACAAAACACATTGTAGCTAAATACTAAAATCTTAATAGATTTTTTACTATGGGCTTATAAGTAAAACAAAAGTAAATCTTAAAATATGATGCAAATATAAGCTGTTTCTGTGTACTTATGCATTTTATACATGAATGTGAAAACATTTAACAAGGTAATAATAAAACTCTTCTCTAGGTGATGAGGTAGAAAGTAAATTTTTGTTTTTACTCTATATCATTCACTGTGTTCTCTAAACTTGACACAATGAACTATGACACTGTAAAACATACTTTTCTATCCTTTAAATATGATGTATAACAAATATGGATGAAGAAATGAGTAAGTACCTACTTAGAAGAAGGAGAAGAATTACAGCTCAAAGGCCCAGAAAATATATTCAACAAA
>LOEQ01017487.1:0-11334 GCA_001685075.1 Bramus lutescens
CTCTCTCTCTCTCTCTCTCTCTCTCTCTCTCTCTTTCTCTGTATGTGTGTGTGTGTGTTTGTGAATTCAGAGACCATCCTTATGTGTTCATGAAGCACCATCCACTTTGGGTTTGATTCAGGGTCTTCTACCCACCTGGAGCTAATCAAATTGGCAAGACTGACAGATCAAGGATCCTTGGGATCTTGTTCTCTGTCCTGGATTTTCCAGGCAGTAGTAGAATTATAAGCATACATAGCAATTGCAAGCACACATGCTCAGTTTCCTTTTGTGACTTTTGGCGAAACAAACTCAGGTCCTCATGCTTTTCTAAAAAGTCATTTACTAAGTGATCTTCCTGACATTTGTTCTCGCTGGGTACAAATTTCTTAGGTCTTCTTAGTGCCCTTGTTTCTAAAGACTTCCTAGCTGGATTCTTCTTCACCATTTTCTACCACTTCTGTATTGCTAGTTAATCTGCCAAAACTGTTCATCTTAAATTCCCTTTTATGTTAATTTTCCTATTTACAATGTTTATCAACAAAATTTTGTAAAGACAAGTAGACACCTGCATTCATCATATATAGTGAAGATTCATTTTATAGTCAAAAAGCTACAATCAATTCCTATGGAAATTTATACCGAGTCATTTTTAGTCATTAAATAGTTCAAATGGACTTGTCATGTGTTTATCATACTTTACATCGACTACTGAAAGATCAAAGCTGAAAGGAAAGATTTGACTGAGATTTATATAAGCTTAGTCTTAAAATAATTAGTATATGTAACTCTTTAAATGTGAGCTATTGGATTATAGCATTCATATATTCATATATATGTTCATATATTATTTTAACTATATAAATTTTGTTTTATAACAGAAAATAAACTATATTCATATAGCTTAGGCAAAAAAATAGAAGATAATAATTAATTTCATTAATATGAAAACAAAATAGCTTCTGGAAGTGTTTTTATATGTGTGTGCCTGTGTGTTGTATGCTAAGTAAAATTTACAGTTCTTATAAATAGAGGTGCGATTTCTCTGTTGTTTCTAACTTTCCCCTCTATTCCTTGTCCGTTCTACTTGTTCATTGTGTAGAACTCATAAAAATTGCCAGCAAATTTTTTAAATAATAAAATGGGGCATATGCATAGCTAGAGAAGTTAAAATGAACAGTTACTGCATGTTTAGCGATTTGCTTTGCTTGGGAGAAGTATTATGGCTCTCGACCTTCCTCATTTTAAATTCCCTTTCTTTGTGAAATGCCTTTAAAATGATTTTGAATTCCTTGAAATGCTCTTTGAAAATGTAAATAAAAGTTTGCAAGCTTTGAGGCACAAGTAATCTTTCTGACTCTGGATCCCATCTCTGAAATATCATCAGTGAGGAGTGGCCCTGAGGCCCCATTATGTGTGGTGGAACCTAACCTCTGTGACTGCAAAACTACCTCTGTCATAAGTTATGAAAAAATGTGTCTTTCTTTGAATCAAATTAGCTAGTTACCACTGGTGAATCCCTACCCCAAGAATCCAGTGGTGATAGATTGAGCGTGCACGAGAGACCATATTGTTAAGTTCTCTTACTTTAGGACCATTCATTGTTTTTCTTGAAAACCAACATATTCCACATTATAGCTAATGTGATACATGAAAAGGAGAATGTTTGTTTTGTCTTTGTGAAGTTTTTTAGCTGGTTGCCTGAAATGTATATTGCATTCTAGCATAAGCTTTATTGAATACTAAATTTATTTTCTTTCTCTTCTATCCTTGTGAAAGATTTTTTTCTGAGTTAGAAAGAGATTTTAGCTTTTACTTTACCCCTTCAACAGTATATGAACTATAATAATATTTTAGGGGTTTGAAGCTTTATTAATTATGTTGCTTATGTTAAGATTATTAAGAGCAAAATGAGACTCAGGTGTTTTAAAAAAACAAATTTGTCAATTTTCTAAAATAATTTCTTTTAAAAGTTTTCATTTAATAATTTCTTTTTAAAATTAAATAATTGAATCTAATTGGGCTGATGTGCCTATTAGTTCCATGCTGTCTGGGAAGAAGGCCTGAGGTCTGTGATTCCAAAGGAATCAATGACCTACAGCTGACTTCTTTGTCCTGATATTCTGAAGATTGGATTTGTTGAAGTAGGTAACTTATTACTTAATAAATTCCAAAAATAATTGTAGGACTGCCTAGTGTGTTTTCATATCCATCTGCTTATTGCCTACCTTGTTTATAACCTCTCCGAGCCTGCCATCTCTAAAGTTCCAATAGTACAACAATCCTGGTTCATTGAATTATAATGCCTTTTGCGTTTTCTATTGTCCCAAGTGCACTTTGAATGAAACATTTGATAGCAAGTGTGTTTCTTCTTACAGTTAATGAACGGTGGCCAAATCCTAAACATCATCAGTTGCAATCAATTTTAAAACAAAAAGAAAACTTCAATAATAGGTGAACTAATTAGCTGAGGTTTTGTATTTATTTATATTCTGTAAAACTTATTTTTCCCTAAAATGTAAATGAATCAATCAAAGGTCTTTGAGTAGGTATTGTTGTAATGTGAAAATTCACCTGAGCCTAAATAAAATTGAAACAAATTTTTGAAATCCATATTCAGGGTCAAAAGTCGTAATATAAAAAATTCATGCAAATGCATATACATATGCAAATGACACAAATTAAACAAAGTAATAACTATTCTCTATAAAATCATTATCTAATGCTTAGTCTTTATTATAACAATCAATGGATGTTCACAAGGTGAAAGGATATTAAAATGAATTATGAAAATAAGAAAAATAAAAAAGAAGCTACATACATTAATGGATCAGGTAGTGAAATCTCTGATGATATTCTTCAGGATTCATTTTAAATTTCACTGGCCACTGTGACCTTATGGACAGATAATGTTTGCCTTCCTCATTCAAAATTTTGTGACAGCAAAGACTTCTCTAAACAACTGCCTTCTTTTGGATGATGCCTGACCAATATTAAGAAAGAGCTGTTACTCCTAATTAGAACAGACAGTGGTATCTTTCTCATGCAAATGATTCTCCTAACAGCACTTTGAGTCATAATTCAGGCAAGGATTGGTTCTGATTGTATGAGGTTGCTAGGAAACACTCTTCTCTGAATATGGATGAAAAGATACTTCTTCACAGCGCAAATTTTTCAGATGATGGGTATTAAATTTAGGATTATGTGTGAATTAAACATTTTCATAAAATTAAAGATAAAAGGTTTTGATTCCTCAGAAGATGTAGGTATATAAAGATTTGCTGGCTTAACTTTTAATCTAATATTTCAGCATTTTAATATTGAAGCAGTGAGATTTTCTCTCCATGGCACTGTTTTTGCTGTGCATCCACAAATGTGAAAGGATATTAATTAGCATGTTGTTAGAATGTACGGATTTTAATAGCCTAACTGGAAGGGTGCCCACATGTCCCTGGAAAATTACAAGCAGCAATTCACAAGCTATAACTGATAACCAGATGGATAAGGATGGAGTTAATGGTATTTCTTCTGGGACCAGAATGTCAAAATGAATATCTAATTAAGCTATTGAACAACTTTTAGGAACACAAAGCCAAAGTAAATCAAGAAGCAGTTTTAAGAACAGAAATAATAAAGCCATTTTATCACTAAAATTAAAAAGTCAAAAAAATAAAGCTTATGCCTTTGAAAATACAAGACAAAATATTTGACTATTGGACTACTTGAGTAGATTAAGATGTATTTATGTAATTCTTATAATGCATTTGAATCTGACCTGTGAATGGGTGAGTGGTGTGGTTACAAATTACATAAACAAAAACATATTTGATAATAACTAAAATAAGTGAGTAAAGAGTTAGGCATTCTTATTTGATAAAAATACACTCTAGGTGTTCATTGAATCTTCTAAGGGAAAGATTTATCTGAAATTTATGTCAATAAATATTTATTATTTGCTCCATGCATAGAGTCAAATTAAGCCTCTATGATCAAATATAAAATATCCAGTAGATGACTAAAGAAAATTGAAAAAATAGAATCAGTATACCCAAATCACTGGTGATTATTTTACTTTTAAACATAAACCAAAAATTTCCATTTCTGCCTTCGAGTAATCAGTGCTTATTTTAGAAATAAACTCTTTAAAATATGGATATCTTTTAAAAGTTTTCTTGTAAAGATTTATAGCTTTATTCAGCTAATTAAATAATAGTCTGTCAACTGACACCCTGGCTATAGAAAATCAATAAAATCTACTGGATTATGAACCCACTTTAATGTTCTAGGATTGTTGTGCATTTCTAATGTTTCTATTAGATGTTAATTAGATAATCTTTTTTTGAATGGCAGGGTTTTTTATATTTATTTATTTATTATGTATACAATATTCTGTCAGCGTGTATGCCCAAAGGCCAGAAGAGAGCACCAGACCTCATTACAGATGGTTGTGAGCCACCATGTGGTTGCTAGGAATTGAACTCTTTGGAAGAACAGGCAATACTCTTAACCACTGAGCCATCTCTCCAGCCCCAATTAGATAATCTTTAAAAATATGTTGAAAATTCCTCTCAGAACAGATAGCAGAATATTTTAACTTTGCATTATTGTTATAGGAATAATGTCATGTTGTTCATCCACACCTATCACTGTTCCTTTCAATGCCTAATGGCATTTTTGAGACATAAAAATAAGACTCAAAGATACAAAAGAGGAAGATATCCACCACTCTTGAAAGCACAGTGAATGCATCAAGTCAGGCTCTTTTATAACATTCTTCTCATAGTGGGAAGACATGGCACAGATTTATTGGAATAAGTCTTTTTTTTTAGTAGAAAAGGGTTTATTTCATCTTGTACATCCATCTTTTAGGAAAATCAGGGCTAGAACTCAAGCAGGGGAGGAAAATGATGGCAAGAACTAAAGGAGAAGTCTTGGAAGTATGCTTACTGGATTTCTTTCTATGGTCTTCTCAGCCTGCATCTTACGAACTCCAGGACCACTCAGAAGGAGTTGCGCTGGTATTCCCACATAGATTACTAATTAAGAATTAAGACACAAGATTATCTGAAGGCCCACATTTTGGGGGTCAATTCAGTTGTGGCCCCTTCTTAGGTAAATTTAACTTGTGTCAAATTGACAAACAAGCAAACAAGCAAAAGCAAACAAGCAAAACTAACCACCACACTGTCAAATCTTCCACAGCGCTCTCTAGGGTGCTGTCATCAGAAAGTTAATTTGCTACCTGCTGTAGCACCTCGGTTTTGATGAGATAAATGAATTCTCCAGAACAAATTCTTGGTTAATGGGAACACACAGTAGGAACTGATATAGATGAGAGGAATAAGTCCTTTTTATGGGTAAAAGATGGGTGAACAAGGAAGGCCTTCAGGACATGGTACATATCTGACCACTGTGAAAGAAACACAAGAAGGAATGGGTACTAGGCAGGATGCGCTGCATACGGGAGGACAGATCTCTAAACAACTCAGAGACATTGAAAGACAGACCTTCAAAAGCTGTCTTTCGAGGATCCGGCATAGCTGACTCTCTAAAGTCGGCCATGCTCAGTTGTTGTCTGGCCGTGAACAGAAGGGAGTGTAGCCTGATGTTTACCACAGTAGATTACTGAAAGTCATCTTAGTGCTTGAGACTCCACAGCAACCTTTTGTTTGTGTAGACAGTACTCAACTTTCATCACAAACTGTCAGTAACAAACTGATAATCCTGTTCTTGTAGGAAAGCAAAACTTTCAGTTTTTCTGAGCTTTTTTATAATATCTTAGTTAATAGAAATTTTATCATGCATTAATAGTGGGTTTATGTCTCCAGATCAGCATTTTAAAATAGGATGTGGCCAGTAGGGATCAAGATTATTTCAGACAAAGGAAGTTGCAAATATGAGCAACTTTAAAATGAATATGGCATACATATGTCTGCTTCCTAATTCTGTTCTTTATTTTTCTGTTTTTTTTTTATTTTGATGGGGGACAGCATTTGGTGTGTAGGCCTATATGATCTATATTCCATATGTAGTCTGAGCTGGTCCCCAACTCATGACCCTCCTGCCTTAGACTGTCTAGTGCTAGAATGTTTCATATGTACAATGATGCCCATTCTGAATGTGATTTTCAAAGCACCTGGATATATGTTGATTAAACAAATGCCATGGGTGTAGTTAATGATTATACAAGAAACATAGTATGAAGTAAGAATCACAGGGATATTTGATTCACATTTTATAATGTACAGGGTGATTTTGCTAAATGTACCGGGTCATGTGCCTGTTCTGATGCTACGTGTCTTCACTGATAAAATAAAGGCTTCACCAATATACTAAGGAAACTAGAAACATTTCTATATAGCTTCTGGTAAACCTCCTGTTTTGTGTTCTCATCCATTTTTGCTTCTGTCATAATTTCAGAAAATGTGCCTGAGTACAGAGCTTTAAGAATTTTTAAAACTCTGGGATGCTAGAGGCAGGGTCCCCATGTTTACAGAACATCCTGAAATATTTACAATAGTGCATCTCAACATGTGAGTTGTCTTCCTTTTGCACAGGTCACATTACAGGTATACTTTGCATCAGATATTTACATTGTGATTAATAACAGTAGCAAAATTACAGTTATGAAATGAAAATGAAAATAATTTTATGTTTGGGGTCATAGGTTTCAGGAAGTTTCTACTGCTCTAGATTTTTCACTTCAGCCTCCGAGGACCCCCAATTCTAGTTGTCTCTGCTGATACTCTCTCCCTCTGTTCATTGGCCCCTAGAGACCTCCTTGTTAGCTTGCTTATGTGAACTGTGTCATCACTATCCTTTGCTTAGTAATTTGTATACACTTAAAAGTAAGAGTATATAATGTTTGTCCTTTTGGGTCTGGACTATTTTGCTCACAATGAATTTTTTTTTACTAGTTCCATCCATCTGCCTACAAATATCAAATGCCATTTCTTAACAGCTGAGTATTGTTCCTTTGTGTAAATGTACCACATTTCTTTATCATTCTTCTGTTGTGGGACATGTAGGTTGTTTCTACATTGTAGGTACTGTGAATAAAGCTGCTGTGAATATAGTTGAACAAGCGTCCTTGTGGTTGAATGGACTGTCCTTGGATTAATATACCAAAAATTGATTTATCTGGGTCTTGAGGGAGATCTCTTCCCAATTCTGTGGTAGATTGATTCCCAATTTTCTGAGAAACTGCTATATTGATTTCCATAGTTCTATACAAGTTTGCACTCCTACCAGCAATGGAAGAGTGTTCCTCTTACTCCACATCTTCTCAAGCATAATCTATCACTTGTGTTTTGATTTTAGCCTTTCTGACAGGTGTAAAATGGAATTTCAGAGTCATTTTGATTTTCATTTCCCTGATGGCCAAGGATGTTGATCATTTTTTAAAAGTGTTTCCCAGACACTTGAGAATCCGATTTAGAACTGTACCCTTTTTTTAATAGGACATTTGCTTTGTTAATGAGTAGTTTTTTGTGCTCTTTACAAATTTTTGATATTAGCACTTTGCCAGATGTGTAGTTGGTGAAAAACCTTTCCCCATTGTATAGGCTGTTTTTGTTCTATTAATAGTGTCCTTTGCCTTACAGAAGCTTTCATTTTCCTGAGGTTCCATTCATTAATTGTTGATCTTAGTGCTGGTCCTAACAGTATTCTGTTTAAGAAGTTGTCTCCTGTGACAATGCATTCAAGAATATTTCCCACTTTTTATTCTCTCAAGTTCAGCATTCCTGGCTTTATGTTGGATCTTTGGTCCACTTGGACTTTTTCATACCAGCTGATAAATATGAATCTATTGTATTCTTCTACATATAAGCATCTAGTTATACCAGCACCATTTGTTGAAGATGCTTTTCCTATATATCTGCTATCATTAACAAAAATCAGGTGTTCACAGGTGTGTGTATTTGTGTCTGGGTTTTCAATTTGATTCCATTTACTGACTTGTCTTTTTCTCTAATGCCAATTCCATGTGCTTTAATTTTATTACTGTAGCTCTGTAGTACAGCTTGATGTCAGGGTTGATGATACCTCTGGAGAAATTTTTTCCTTAGGATAGTTTTAGCTATCATGGAGTTTTTGTTTTGTTTTGTTTTTTCTTATGAAATTGAGCATTGTTCTTTCAAGATCAGAAAATAATTGTGTTGGAATTTTGATGGGATTAGAATAATATATGTAGATTGCTTGATCATCTTTACTATGTCAATTCTAGCAATCTATGAGCATGGGATATCTATCTTCTGATATTTTCTTCAATTTCTTTCTTCAAGATTTGAAGATTTTGTGATACAAATTTTTCACTTGTTTGGTTAGGGTTACCCAATATATTTTCTACTGCATGTAGCTATTGTCAAGGGTACTCTTTCTGTTTTATTTCTCAGTCCATTGTTATTTGTGTATAGGAGAGTGTGACAAGGAACTGCTCATTCATTTTCCAGATGGCCAGACCCAAATAATCACACAGAAACTATATTGATTACAACACTGTCCAATAGTTTAGGTTTATTCCTGGCTACCTCTTACCTCATAAGTTAACCAATTTCTATTAATCTGTGTATCACCACAAGGCTGTGGCCTACCAGTAAGTTTCCAGCAGTGTCTTTCTCCTTCAGGAGCTACATAGTATCTCCTTGACCCCTCCCACTCTCTATATATATCTCTTCCAGCCTGGTTATATTCTGCCCTGCCATATGCCAAATAAGCTTTATTTATTAACCAATAAGAGCAACACACATATACAGAAGGACATTGCACATCATCTCCCTCTTTCTGTCTAAACAAAATTAAGATTTTAACTTTATCATAGTAAAATTTCATAAAACAAAACAGGTATCAAGAAAGAATTACATGTACCATATTAAGTTTATTTGTATCTGTAAATTATTATATATAATATATCTTTTACCATAATTAAGGATGACTATAGCTGTCTTCAACTCTTAAAATCCCTAGAAGGATATAATATTACCTAATTAAACAGTAAGTACATTGGGAGCAACTTCAAAAATTAGAATTGACAGAAACGTCTCACTGTTTGGACATTCACCCAAAGTTCTTCTGTTACTTTGGGGTGTCCATCTTCAGCCTACAGGTCCATAGTATCTGGTAGACTTTTCCATGAAGCAGGAAATTTGAAAGGCTGTTTCACCTATATTGGCGGTTTGTCAATCACTTTCTTCTGTGTCCTGCAGTATGTCTGGTGGACTCTTTTACAAAGCAGGAACCCTGAAAGACTGTCTCACGCCTAGACAATCTAAAGAGTCATTTCTGTGGGTCCTGCATGTTCATTTCATATAGTATACCATCAATCAGTCCAGGCAAGAGCAGTTTTTTGCCCAAATGACTATCAAACTTCATAAGGAGACTCTACAATGCCCATCTTCCTCTTGGAGTAGATTGGTGCTGCCAGGAGCAGACATGTCTCATTGTTGAGAAAACTCTAAGTTCCTGAAACATTTTAAATGGCATATTCTGTAGGTCTTTGACAAGTTGAAGATTATCTAACTGAAATATATCTCTGTATATCTAGAGTACCTAACTAACATGACTAAAAGCTTGATAATTATAAATGACTATTAATCTGTAATTTTAAATTATCCATTAACTTTTAAACATGCTGCCTAAACATTCACACCTTTAAAAAGAGTAAAACTATACCTATAATAAAATTGACCTTAAATTTGTATGAATAAAACAAAATACAAACCAAGGTAATGTATTCATTTCTATATCATAGTCCTCTTAATTTTTTTAGAAATTAACTGTGACCATTAAACATTTATAAGCAGCCATTTTAAAATGAATATAAATATTTATAAATAATCATTTTGGGAATTTGCATGTATTTTTTTCCAAACTGCTTCCTGCTGTTTGTTAGGCAAAGTAATATTAGGGTTCATGAAGACCTTTCAAGGAGTCTTGTTCCATCAAACCACATTAACCTGGAAGGAATCCACAGGTTCTCATCTTCTGTGGAAAAAAAAGCAAAAAGTCTTTTCCAAAGCAACATATCCTTAGACACAGATTTTGAAGTCGTGACATCTTTAAAATAAGTATGTTGTTTTAGCTTAGCAGCACCCAGAATCAAATGTCTCTCTGCAGTCAAAAAATGTCAAAGAAATACAATAATATACACAATCCTGACTCTCTGTGTATATTCTATGTTTGCCTGGATTATTTTTAAACTCTATTACTTTTTAATATTTATTTTATTATCTCTACTCCTTTAATCTATGACTGTCTGTACTCTTGTCTATACTCTTTTCTCTCTCTTCCAAGCTTTCATACATTTTTAAATATACTGTGACTCATTCACAGGTTTATTTTTTTTCTGACTTTGTCTTTATTGCATAACTGTAATCATTATCTGACCATGAACACCTTTTTAAAGGTTGCTAAGAGGGCACAGCTAAGACCAACTCTACAGCCTTGCCTCTTGGCTTCACCCCATCCAACATGGCAGAAGTATGCTCATCTTCTCCACTAAGCATGCTCATCACCCCAGCTCCAGGGGTGCAATGAGACAATGTTGCTATTAAGCAATTAGTAGCACTGCTCACAATCCTCATTTAAGTGCAGGACCCACCAAAAGAGCCAGAGATATTTGTGCTGCCAGCATGAACCAGGAGGCCAACTCTTAAAGAAGTTTTTGCTACTAATGCTGAGTCAGGAAGCCTTCTCTAAAGGAGCTATGCCTCTGCTCAACACCAGCAAACAGACCTATCTGAAAAAAAATACAGTTACCATAAAGCTGCAATTGACTCCCTTTTGTGGGTCTAGAAGCCCTGTTTGTAATTTAAGCTTTTTTAGGCACTAAGTGGAAATCCTTGTCCCACATCACACCATTTGTAACTGGAAACTGTTCATTCATTTCCCAGTCACCCAGACCCAAATAATCACAAAGAAACTGTGTTAATTACAACACTGTTTGGCCAATAGCTTATGTATGTGCCTAGCTAGCTCTTACATCTTAAATTATACCATTTCTTTTAAATTGTGTATCACCAAAAGGCTGTGGACTAATGGTAAGTTTCCAGTGGCATCCTTATACTTTGGCAGCTAAATAGCATCTCATTGACACTGCCAACTCTCTATATATACCTCTTCCTGTCTGACTATATTCTGTCCTACCATGGGCCAAAGCAAACTTTATTCATTATCTAATAAGATCAACACATATACAGAAGGATCTCCCACATGAGGAGGGATACTGATTTTTTTCATTAATCTTATATTCTACCATTTCCTTGAAGGTGTTTATCACCTGTAGGAGTTCCCTGTTGGAATTTTTTTTAACATTTTTTATTATTATTAAAAATTTCCATCTCCTCCCCTCCTCCC
>LOEQ01017488.1:0-11332 GCA_001685075.1 Bramus lutescens
AAGGAAGGAAGGAAGGAAGGAACGAAGGAAGGAACGAAGGAAGGAAGGAAGGAAAAAAGGAAGGAGAAAAGGAAGAAATGAAAGAAAAAAGGAAGGAAAAACATCTTATCTTGGAAGCTGTAGTGTGGTACAGTGAGTCACAGTTTGCTCTTTTATTCATATATCTTTACTTGGAAAGAATTATTGGTGTGGTTCGAGGCCTATGGTTTCCTCTGTACCATAGATACTGTCCCCTCACTGGGACCCCTCTTGTGAATTCTTCTGTTGCCCTGTATCCTGGAGATACTGCACCTTTGAGTCTGCATATGATCCTTCATGTGTTCTGCTTTCACACACTGAGGGCTGGCTCATGGAAAAACCTATCTACATGGTCAGCTCTACTGTGCTGCCCAGATGAGGCACAGGGCCTATTTCCTAAGTGCCTCAATGTCATTCTGCTTTCTTATAGAACTCAGGACCACTAGCTCAGGGATGGCTCCACCCACAAGTGGGCTGAGTCCTCTCTCATCAATCACTAATGAAAGACATATCCTACAGTTTGATCAGCTGGGTACATTTTCTCAACTGAGGTTCTGTCCTTTCAGATGCCTCTAACTTGTATCGTGTTGATGTAAAACTAGCCAGTATCACACTGTATTCATCAGTAAGTAAAGATAACATTGTCAGGAGAATGAATGTAATTGAAGGAGAATTTAGTGAACTATTTAACTATTTAGGCCCAGAAGAGCTAAAACTGAAACTTTGAAGGAATCATTGGAAGAAGCGCAGGAAGGATTGAATTAAAAGACTGGGGATAATAGAACATAAGTAAATAAAGGAAAATAAAGAAACTTAACTGCATAGAAAGGGTTAGACACTGAGAGAGGTCAGAGAAATGGAGAGATGAAGGTTCACAAATGAGAATGGGGATTAAATGGGATGAAGGGGTTATAAAGAACCCATATGAATTCTTCCCAGCTTACAACCAGCATAAAATGTAAAGAGTAGTGATTTAAGGAAACGTCGTTGCATGATTGACTCTGCTGCTCCAAGAAACACTAGATTCACAAACAAACATCCAAGGTCCAGTTATGAAATACCTGCACAGGAGAAAGAGATGGAGGTTCCAGCAGTCCTGCAAATAATACAAGCTCTGATCAATCCTCTTGATTATCAACCATTCAATAAGATTTTATTAGAGAAGATATCACACACTTGGATATAAGCTATAAAAAAGCAGACTGGAACCACACTGGAAGCTTACTCCTGTAGCCTAGCGTCAGTACTTCGACAGGGTGCTGAGCAGGCTGCTGGGGAAGAATGACCATCATCAGCCTTGTCCAGGTGTCAACCCTATGAAATAGCAATCCAGCCTATTGGACATGTTATATCCAATAAACATATATACAATAATGGCATGACTGTGTGAGAACAATCAAGTGACCTCTTACTGATTCCTCTAGTTACTTGCACTGTGTCCACACAGCAGGGCCTAATAATCGGTACTGAAGTGTCTACCATTTAACGACTTTTGGTTATTGATGGATTCAAGAAGAAGCAGAGTCACTGTCTTTTGTTTGTACATACTGTTGTGCCCAACTGGCTCTACAACATGACTCAAGGCCTATGGTCACACAGATGACACAGGTGAAACTAGGTAGGTCCAAAAATAAACTGAGTGGATATAAACATGGCAGAACTTTGGGGGGAGCGGTATTTACATGTAGGAGTAGTGGGTAGTGAGAGTGCTCTGTATGCACTTTATATCTTTATATGTGGAAAACTATCTTAGAAAAAATTTAGTTTTTGAACAGATTTTAAAAAATAGAAATTTAGCATGTTTTATTACATCACAAGGTTTTAGAAGCCAACTTTATTTTTACTACTATAAACTTGTCACTAGAAATGTTTTAACCTGCATAGACAGAATTTTAAAGAAGATATTTTAAATAAAATAAAATCTTTTAAGATCCTTTACCTACTATTATGTAAATAAATATTCCTTCAAAAACAGTACTCAGTTATAAACTAAATAGTAGTTATAAACTAAATGATAGTATAATTAGAAAATATATTTTTATAAAAATATGAAATTTGTCAGGCATGATAGCATATGCATTTGTGTGTTTATTTTGTTTGGTTTTTTTTTTCCATTCAGAAGGCAGAGGTTGGTGGATCTCTGTACCCAATCTGTTCTATACAGGTATCCAAGTCAACAAGGACTGCATACTGCGATTCTCTTTTCTACACAAAAGAGAAACTAGAATAAAACAAAGTGGGCATATTAAGATTGCACAGTGATTATTCCTGGGGTAAATACTTACTAATCAATATAACATAATTGGAAGCAGAGTTAAGTGATGTTCTCTTCCTATGCAGTACATATTAATTTATTCTCTCCTGAGACATTGTAGATTATGAATACCCCAGTAAAATATATTAAGGCACTACTAAATATTAGAAACTTTAAAAGGAGCAAGAATGCTTATGATAATATGAATTAAAATAATAGATAATAAAGTTGAAAAAATACATTTGACATTTTAGACTAGGATAGAAAGCAAAATTGGCTTGTAATCCTCACTGAATTTGGGCTTATTTGAGCTTAACAGAGGCTTGACAAACTTAACAGAGGCAGAAAAGGAATTATAGATAGATTTATGTTTTTATTAACATGAAAATAGTAAAATAAAAACAAAGACTCAGATGTCATTCTTTGTAATGTGCCAGTGATTACTTTCTTATTGGATAAATAAATTAAAGTTGAATCAACTACAAGGTGCTTTCTGACATAGTGTCAATTTTCTGTTTGCTTTCAAGTCTTAATTGTATGCATACTTTTCTACAAAATTTTGCTTTGAAAACTGAGACATTCTTTGGATCTGACAGGCTTGTTAGCAGAATGCAATTAAATCTATTGTTTATCCTTTCTTTTATTTGCAGCGATGGTTTAATACCAGAAGATAGGATGGTGTGTGAGTGCCAGTGGCTTTCATTTTGCACTTGTTAAATAATAAAGAATCATTGAACAATGCTTCCAAATATAGATTTAATTTGATTTTGTTTTAAATATTGTTGCTGGGTCAAGAGTAAGTTTGTTCTTTCCACTCCAGAGTTACATATATTAATGCTGTGATAAGTAAGTATATTTGTGTTAGGATGAGAGAGATATCTGAATTGTTGAAATAATGAAGACAGTGATGATTATAATGATGACAGCTAACCTTGACATTTAGTAGTATCCCAACTGGTTTGCCCAACAACTAATTTGTAATAACCTTTTTTGTTACTCTCAGCAATCTTATGATATGCATACAACTATGATTTCTGGTTTTCAACTATTTCCTTATATTAATAAAATATATATCATATCCATAATCATTTTATGTTAATAGGTAGCTTATGTAATAATAAAACATACTATTTACAGTACTCATTCTAGCATATGTGGAAAACTATGACATAGTTATACAGTAAATAAAATGTATTTATAAAAACACCAAGATCAAAGAAGAAACATTTTGCAAGGAATATTATTAGATGATAATAACAAGAACAACAACAACAAAAAAAGCCTAGTCTGGCTCTCTGATCAGTATTTTCTAGTTTCTCAGGACATTCAGGAGTAATAAAAAAAAGTTGAGAAGATAGTTTGTTATGCTATATGGATTTGAACTCTTAAGAGAATTAGTAAGCAATGTTAGCATTATGAAAGATGACTATCAATTTCTGGTGTTAGTGGCTTTCCTATGCTATAGTCAGTATCCTGAGTAAGATGGTATTTGATATACTTGGATTATTCTTTGAAAAAATACCAATATTCCTAAGACATAAAAAACCATGCAGAACAGTAGGGACATGTGACAAGAAAACATACTGAACAAACATCCAGTACAATGAATATATTTTTATCTCAAGTAATCCCCTTCCAACCAGAAGAAGAGAAATAAGGAAAATGGCCATTTGTAGGTGGGACATTATGTGATTAAAGACATGTTTTTAACAACTGTGGTTGGAGAGGATATCAGCCTGTCGCAGGAAAGGAGTTAGAATACCCAAGAAGAGGGATGAAAGAACATGCATGGCAGTGAAGAAGAGCTCACAATGATTTTACCAGAGGTAGCATAGAACTTTGATGATGTATCTGGGCCCATGCACTCTATCATGCAAGTCACTTCTCCCAAGAACTAGACATGCTGAAGATATTTTGTCTATTACTGAATAAATGTCTTCCTGATATTGACGAGAGTTCTCTTTCTTTGTAGATCAGACATCAAATGTTAGGCAGATTTAAGAAGGATTCAACTACTAACTTTTGTTCATACTAATACTTTCTACAAGGCTTTTAAATTTCATCTATTAAAGGAATCACTAAAAAAGTAATCTTATATTTCTATAAAATAATAATTAAACAGCAATCACCAGCAGGAGTGCTTCAGTTCTTTATCATAAAGAATTGCAGAGAAACTGCAAAATGAAAACTTTTTACTGTTAATGTATCATTAATTGCATTTCCATTTGCTTCTCCAAGGGGAGGCTTATGAGGGGAAACGTTAACGACATTGACCTCTACACCTGCTATGCTCATTTACTCTCTATGGCTTAAGCACAAAAGAGTGCTACTAGCAAAAATAAGCATATATTGTTTATTGGCTACTAGCTATTCAGTACTGCTTTGGATGGACGAATCATTTTGTGTCACTCATATCTGCTTATTATTAACAGATAGTTATTTGGAGATAGTTTTAGTGTTAGTGATGATGGTGAGAAATTTCTGGAAAATATTTCAGTTCTAGTGACAACTTTATGCAGCAGGACCATTTTGGATGTAACATCATATGAGAAATAGTGGAGTTTTACAAGCGATGTTAGATACAATGGAATGATGTCATATATATGTGGAATTATTGCTTTAACTTTTCTTTGATCTGGTATTATTTTTAAAATATTTGTTATTATTAATTTTGTCAGCAATATCTATCCTTAGTGAAAATATTAATCTTAACTTTGAAATCTAAGTACTTGCTGAAATTTTGTTTGCTGATGCTTTATTTCAGGTTTATCAATAGTATTAAAATATAGACAGGTTACTTGCAAATTCTCTGGGAAATTTCTGCAATGTTTACATCTTTTCCAGTTAATAAATGACTGTTGTTTATATCTGTTGCTTTTTTCTTACTCAGGTTTATTTGGATTTTTAAATGCTGATATTCGGATGTTTCCTCTTGATATAAAATGTTTTGAGTATACTTTTAAGCCTATACAAATCATATCCAATATCCAAAAGCAGTCATTTTCAGGATATATAGCTTTTGTTTCCCTCCCACTGGAAAAACATTGTAACCTTCAACCTCTCATGGTAAGTGTACCACAGAGCACTGAGTGATCATGCCTACCCTGGTCATTCTCATCTGTGTCTAAGCCCCATATAAACCACCTGTACATGATGTCTGACTCTTTGTCTATGCATTCAGGTTGTAGTTCCCAATTGGAAACAACTGCTACGTCTCTCTACAGTGCATCCAAGTTTTCTATGTCTAGACCAATGTCTGTAACTCTGTCTTTCAGCTGCATTCAGTTCTCTGGACGCACACCAAATTTTGAGTTGCCTATTCAATTGACTAATGAAGAAGAGTTGTTACTAGGACTTGGAGATGTAAATATTCAGAGGAGTCTGATCCTATCAGCTAGAAGGCTTGAAAGGAGGGTCTTCCTTAAGATAGTATCCCACCGTGGCATTAGTGAGCAAGTTAGGAATGCAGGCACTCCATGTAGTTTTCTGTAGTTCACTGAGGTTATCTTTCCTCTTTTATTTAAGGTTCCATTATCATAGATTCATAAATTTTTAATATTTCTCTAATTTTGCTTATTATCTCTCCTTGCATATTTTAAAATCCTGGCTGTATATCATTATTATAGTTATTATTTTATAAACATCGAAAAAAATTATAGATAGTTGTCTATAATTTCATCTACCTCCACTCCAAAACACATCAAAGGACATGATATAATATATGCATAACACAGGATCTTAACATTGCTACATTATTAGCACATCATAAAGAAATCTGTTTGTATCTTTTAAATTACCACAATAGTTAGTTCAAGATCGTGTATTGCATCTAGTTGTTCTTTAATTTGAATCAGTTCCTAAGATATTCATTGTTGTATTGATATTGGCATGTTTGAAAACACAACCGAGAACTTCTGTCATACATATCTCAGTCTGGGTTTTCAAGAGCTTTCTTATGAATAAGAATCTGTTCTTGGTTGCTTGGCAGGAACAGAAGATGTGTGATACTTGATCTTTCTGAATACACCATATCGGAGGCAGAACTTTCTATGAATCATAAAAAGATATTTGGTCATTTGATTGAGGTGGTAATTTTATATTATGTATTAAAGTTACAGGATTTCAACAGATCTTTTAGCTTGTTTTGTTCAAATTAATGAGCAATCTGGTGGACATACTGAGTAAATTTCATACTCTACAATACACTGTCAGGAATATGGTCACAGAATGTGATGCTTTCTGCTTGGCTCAATTATTCCCCACTGAATTTCAATGGCATTTTTCCCGGCAGCCACTCGTTCTATGTTTATTAGAGTTCTCTAGTAGAGCTGTCTCATTTTTTCAATTTATTTATGTATCTTTTGTATTGGCATGAACTTGTGGATTCTTTACCTTCTTTCTTGAACTACTATGGATTGAAGCCAAAGCCTCAAAAGATCCATGGAAGTACTCTGTCACAAAAATATATCTCCAGCTCATATAGATTGATTTTCCTAGAACATTTTATCCGTTACAATTATTATTTATTTAAATGCAAAATTATGAAGAAAAAAATCCTAGAATATTAACAAAAATCAGTAAAACCAATTGTAGAACAAGAAGATGACTTGATATCAAAAGAAAAAGAATAGGAATAAACTCCAATCTATACATTTTCTGTTCAAAGATAAGAGAAATTTACACTTTCCTTATCCATTTTACCGTCAAAGGGCATTTAGGTTGTTTTCAGGTTCTGACTATGACAATGCTGCTATGAACACAGTTGAGTACATGACCTTGTGGCACAATTGAGCATCCTTTGGATATATACCCAAAAGTGGTATTACTGTGTCTTGAGGAAGGTTGTTTCCTAATTTTCTGAGAATACATTTACACAATGGAGTACTACACAGCAGAAAAAATATTGACACCTTGAATTTTGCAGGCAAATGGATGGACCTGGAGAACATCATTTTGAGTGAGGTAACCCAGACCCAGAAATACAATTATCATATTTATTCACTCATAAGTGGTTTTTAAACCTAAAGCAAAGGAAACCAGCCCACGAATCACAATCCCAGAGAACCTAGACAATAATGAGGAACCTATAAATAGACATATAAGATCTAATCTACATGGTAAGTAGAAAAAGACAAGATCTTCTGAGTAAATGAGGACCTTGGGAGAGAGTTGAAGGGGAGGGGATAGGAAGGAAAAGGAGCAGAAAAATGTAGAGCTCAATAAAAATCACTAAAAAAAGAAAATTTACAGTAATATCTCACTTTCCTGCTTTGATTTTTAATGCATCTGTGATTCTCCAGAATTGTCCAAGCATATTATGTTATTTAGTAGGAAATTGAGATATTCTTACAATTCGTAGAGCAAAGTCTTTTTAGAATAACATGCTTATATCTTGACACAGAGTTATTAAATGATTTTGTTAATTTTGAATATTACCCAGAAAAAATAACCATTGCTCTAATTTTTAAAGGGTATTTTCCAGTATGAAAATCACATTTCCATGGCATGTTCTTCCAAAGTGTTTAGTGAGAAAAATCAGTAGAAAGAGTAAACCTCTGAAAAAGATTCAAAGCAACCTGTGGATTCAATTGCTGAACACTAAGTCATTCATCTTCATGAACGTTCTGGCAAGTAATGATTGCTTTGAAAATGTTCTACTAATCATACAGGGTCAGGTATGAACTAGAGTTCAAGGCTCACCTGCACCATGGGTTAGTACATCAATTCTTTTCCTGTTTAGAACAAGTAAGCTGTCAGGGAATATAATGACTATAGTTCTCTGCTCTGCCAGCTGAGCTAACAAAGAGATCCACAAAACATGTTCTGTATTTGCATGAAATTAGCTTTATTTAAGCCCATATAAGAAGAAGAAGAACTGAGTATCATGAGACACAAGCCCCTATGAATAAAATTGCGGAATATCTACATCTTATATATAGGACTTATTTTACATTTTAGTTATGTCAATGATTGTATGTGTGGTCGTATATGTATGTACATGTGAATTCAAGTGCTCATAGAAGTTAAATGAGAGTTTCATCCTTTGATGTTACAAGAATTTAATAGCTGACAAGCAAGATTTCAGTGAGCTGCACTCAGGTCCTCTGGAAGAACAGCAGGTACTCTTAGCCCCGAGCCATTTCTTAGTTCCCATTCATGATCTTTTACATAAATAAAAATTAACTGATTCAGAAAAAAAAGAAAAAAATTGTAACCATGTGTATCATATTTTGGAAACCCTTATCAATGTCTGATGTGGGGGGTCCTCCTTTCTATATGTTGCTTTTATTGGTTAATGAATAAAGAAATCTGCCATGGCCTGTGATAGGGTAGATCAGAGCTAGGCAGGGAAACCTAAACTGAATGCTTGAAGAAAGAAGGTAGAGTCAGAGAGAAGCTATGTAGCCCCACCTGAGACAAATGTCAGAATTTGCCTGGTAAGCCACAGCCTCTTGGTGATGGGCAGAATAATGGAGAGAAGGGTTGATTTAAGATATGAGTTAGCCTGTAATATGCTTAAGCTATTGCCCAAAGAGTATTGCAAATAATATGGTTTCTGTGTGATTATTTTAGGACTGAGCAGCCTGGAACAATCAAGCAGCCTAACACTACATATTGGTGCTCCTATGTGTGTTAACTAAATCCACATACAACCTGAGAAAGCTTGGAAAGCAATTCTAGACACTAAAAAGGCAAAGTTTAGCTGCAGTTNTTTTTTTTTTTCTGATGGGCTCTTCTTGGTAGCAGTGTGCTCCAGCTCCTTTAAGAGAGGTCTTCCTGATTCAGAGCTACCAGAAAACAACAACAACAAAATAAAACCTATGTGGTTTTGAAATGGCAGCTTCCTGAGTTGTGCTGCCAGCACTAATTCTAGCTTTTTCAGGAGGCTGGGCTTTTAAATGGAGTCTGGGAACATAGTGCAACAATTTGTTTAATGGAAATATAGGCACACTGTGTGCCTAACAAATGAAGCAATCATGTTGGACTGGGTGGAACAAGCAGGCAGGGCTATGTTGTCCTGAGTCTTGGCCACTTGGAATAAAAAAGAGTGTTTCTGGTCAGAAAAAGATTACAGATATGTGATAAAGACATATCCAGATGAAAAAGATCTCTACATGGCTTAGAGAGTTAGGTAAATATACATAGGCTCAGGGGAGAGAAGAAAATATAGACAGTTATAAAAAAGTAAATGGTTTAAAAAAAGGTAAAGTCTTTAAAAAGACAAAGAATACAGTCAGTCATAGATCAAAAGGAGTAAAGAAAAATAAGCCATGTAAACAAAATATACACAGTGACTTTGGATTATGTACATGCCTGTGATTTTTTTTTAATTTTTTCACTGTTAAAGAGCTAAGTAATGAAAGAAATTATATTGTATGGACTGTTAAATTAAAACAACAGAAAGGTATCTTGACATCAAAATTTGAGTCTAAGGATATGTTGCTTTGGAAAAGAGATTTTACCTTTATTTCTGCAGAAGATGAGAACCTGTGGAATCCTTTCATACTAATGTAGTTTGATGGATCAAAAACCCCCCAAAGGTTCACCATCAACACCCCCAAAAATTACTTCACCCAGTAAACAGCAGGAAGTAGTTTAGAGAGAACTACAACCAAATTCCCAAATATTATTTATAGATGTTCATTTGTATTTAAAGAAGAATATGCTATAGAGATTTGCATTTTGATATGGATTTTGGGTTAGTGCTACAATTTTAAGATCTATTTTGATCTATATAGATATATATTTTCTGCTCCTGATTAAGGTATTTTGTTTGTGCAGCCCATTTGAAAATGTATAGTTAAGAAATATGGGTTAATAGATCGTCATCTATAATAGTCATGCTTTTAGTCATCTTAGGTTTTCTAGATATATAGAGATATAATTTAATTAGATAGGCATTTTTTAAACCTATCAGAGACCTTCAGAATATGGCATTTAAAATGTTTTAAGAATTTAGGAATTTTTCATAGCAGTGAGGCATATCTGCTCCTGAGAGGACCAATCTACTTTAAGAGGTAGATGGGCATTGAAGAGGCTCCTTATGAAGTTTGTTAGCCATTTGGGAAAAAAAAAACTGCTTTTGTTTGTACTGTTTGATAATATGCTGTATGAACTGAACACACATGAACCACAAAGAAATCACTGATGATCTTGCCTAAATATGAGATAATCCTTTGGGTTACCTGCTTCATGAAAAATTCTGCAAGACATTCTACAGGACACAGAAAAAAAAGTTCCTGACAAACTGCCAATATAGGCAGAACTGTCTTTGAAATTTCCTGCTACATGGAAAAGTCTGCAAGATACTATGAGTCTACAGGCTGAAGATTGGTGCTTGAAACATTACAGAAGAATTCTGGATGACTCTCCAGGCAGTGAGATGTATTTGTTTATTCTAAAGTTTTGGAAGTTGTTTACAATGCACCTCCTGTTTACTTGGGTAATATTACATACATCTGAAGTCTTTGATGGAGTTGAAGAATATGTATTTATAGTTTTCCTTAGTTATGATAAAAGATAAAGTATATATAAATATTGTAACTGTAATTCTTGCTTGATACCTGTTTTGTTATATGTAATTTTACTGTTAGAGTTAAAATCTTCCTTTTGATCTAAACAGAAAAGGGGAAATGATCTTGAAGGTCCTTCTGTCTATGTGTTGCTTTTATTGATTAATTAATAAAGAAATCTGCCTTGGCCTATGATAGGGCAAAGTAGAACTAGGTGGGGAAAACTAAACTGAATGCTGGGAGAAAGAAGGTGGTGTCAATGAGAAGTCATGTAGCTCTGTTGAAGACAGATGCCAGAACTTCACCTGGTAAGCCACAGCCACATGGCAATGCATAGATTAATTGAGATTAGTTGAATTAAGATGTGGGTTAGCCAGAAATACGCTTAAGCTATTGGCTAAAGATTATTGTAAATAATATGGTTTCTGTGTGATTATTTTGGGGCTGAGTAGCCAAAAGCAAACAAGCAGCTTCACACAACAAATGTCTATTTACTACATACAGGTGGGTAAGCTATGTTGGTGACTGAAGACACGATAAAGAAACA
>LOEQ01017490.1:0-11322 GCA_001685075.1 Bramus lutescens
AGTCCCCAGAGACTGTGTTCTTAACCACTAGCCTGTAGAGTCTTATAATTATAGCCTAATAATCAGTAGAACTAACAATAATATCACAGAATGAACTACTACAGGTTCTGGACTCTGATGATCACCACAGCATCAAGAGAGAGGAAGAATCTCGCAACATCCTCAGGGACTGGTCCAGCTCCTGACCGTAAAGAGACAGGGCCCGGCTCAGCCTCTAGAAAAAGACACCCCATTACAGTGCCAGGCAGATGTGCACAGCTATCTCCCGGCCCGGCTCTTCGTGGCCTGACAGGGCTCTAGCTTAGGATGCTGTGTCCTCAGCAGGGGTTCCACAAATGCCTGTGGGAAAAGAGACCCCACGTGTGCCTGGGATGTGACGCCGCAGTCTCCTTGGCTCTCATAACCACATTTCATCCCCGGCTCTCCTGTATCGACAGACTCCTCATCTCAGCCTGCTAAATGCCTGCCTCATTTTCCACTCTATTGACAGACTCCATTGGACTTAACTGGCCCCCATTGTGCAGCAATTGGAAGGCTTCTTGTTGCTCTAAATGATGGGAAGAGCAGGCACCAGGCTTGGGCTTCTGCGGGGACAGGGTGGGTGTTTCCCCCAGAAACAGGGCTTTCCCATCACCAGGATCACCTGGGCGGCTGGGGGAGGGTCGGAGACAGGCTTGAGGCTCCGGAGACATCACTCACCCTCCTGTTCTGCCCAGGATGAGCATGCCTGTCTGTGTTGATCCTGTGGAGGGGACACGGATGCAATGCTCCGGAGACTGGCCCTGCTGACTTTCCCTGCCCTGCTCTGGCTCCCATGCTCTTCCTCCCACCTCACCTCTTCCAATCCTTCTCCAAGGCAGAGGCTCTGACTTCTTTCTGAATATTAACCCAGCATGGCCAACCTGCCCCCGCTGACCTCACACACCCACCTTACCCCCCTGCCCACCGTCTCACTTTTCCCACTGTGCCCACCCCCTGACCTTACCCTCTCCATCATATCCTGAACTTACTGTCTTGAAGCCTCTAGGACCAGAATGAAATTTGGGGAGCCATATGCTGGGGATTCAGTCATGAACTAAGGAGCTGATGTTCCGGAAAGGACAGAGAGGCAGACACACAGACAGAGGAGTCTGTCCCACCAGTGAATGGGCATCGTGGTAGCTGGGGAGGAGTGCAGATGATTTCAGTAACGTGATTCAGGAATGCCTGTCTGGGAGGAGCACCTGAACAAAGGGAAGGATGTGGGCATGTGGGGACAGAACTTCCCACGCCAAGACAATCGTGAGTGTAAAGGTCTTGAGGCAGGAGGGGCAGGCGTTCTCCAGCAATAGCAAGGAACCAATTTAGCCAGAGAGAGCAAGATGACACACGGGGAGAGACTTCAGCACCTGTCTGGAATCTCTGCCTCCTAGACTGAACCAGGTAAATGAGTTCATAGACTGGGGCACACACTGGTTTACTGTCAAAGATCCCTCTGGCTGCTGTGAGACTAGAATGGGCAGGGCAGGGGACCACAAAGGGGACAGAGGAGAAACAGATGTGATCATTCAGGCAAGGGACAGTGTAGCTTGGAACAGATGGTGACAATGGAGCCCATGTGCACCTGCGAGCACACGAATACACACACACACACACACATACACACACACAAAGCAGTCATTCCAGAGTTTTGTTCATTTGTTTGATTGAGACATGGTCTCACTATGCAGCCCAGGCTGGCCTGAAGTTTACCATGTAGTTCTAGGCTGGCCTAGAACACTTCATGATCCTCCTGCCTCAGTCTCCCAATACTGGAATCTAAGGCTTCATCTTGAAGTTATTCTGGAGACAAACGGAGGCCCAGGGAAAGAAGGGACCCATCCCAGTCACACAGAAGATCAGGCCATAGACCCCAAATCCAGTACCAGCCTTTCTGCAACTGGCCTCTGTCCCAATATCTCTTTACCTTTAGTTTATGTCATATGGCTCCCTTGAGCATCTCCATTCCCAGAGCTCCCCGCTATGTCCTCTCTCCTGTCCCTCACCCTGCAGCTGCCTGGGTGTCCATTTTCCCTCTTGTCGGTTCCAGTTTGGAGCAATCGGGAACATTTACTGATGAATTATTAGCCACATGAATCTCAGCCATTGTCACCCAGAGTCCATGGGCTCCTGGAAGGGGGCCTTGCCATCTGATCTCCACACCTCTTACCTCCTTTTCCAGGACAGCAGGAGGCTGTGTCCGCCCCACTCCCATCCCCTAACCCCATCAGGGCTCAGGACTAGTTCATCTTTGCCAATTAATTATTGAACGGTTTATTTCGCACCAGGAGGTGATAGGAGACGGAAAAGTCGCCTGTTGTTAAGTTGGCACCTTAATTACACACACGCACACCACACACACACTCATGCACGCATGCACCACAATGGGTGGCATCACGTGCCCCTGAGGGTGGGAAGAGGGAGCAAGGTTGTGACCTGACTGTGTGGCCCTGACTCTGGTCCCTCTGGATTGTGCTCCCTGGACACACTCATACGGGGTTTTCAGAGTCCATTTACAAACAGGGAAAGGGGAGGGGAGAAATAAATGGAGTCATAGGACACCATGGGTGAGGCTAGAGGTGTCCTCATAATTCTCCTGAGGGTATGCACCTCTGAGTATGCGCAGTACTGTGTCTCAGGCCACCTGCCCCGCCCCCACCCCACCGCCTTTCATCTCAGGCTTATCTGCTCCCTCTTCTGCATATTCTAACCTCGCTGATTCTCTGGCTACCCCTTTGCAATGCGGGCACCCCTTGGCCTCGGGGCTTTTGTACCAGAGGTTCTCTTTCTCTGTGGTACCTGCTCCGGCCTACTCTGGTCACTCCATCGCCCCCTGCAGGGAGAGATCCCGCATCGCCTTTCCAGAAGGTACTCCGGAGAGTCTTTTTAAAATTGTAAACCTTCACCAGTTTCTCTTTCTAGTGTCCCTCCCCACCCCACCCCCCACGACAGTTCGTTATATTCAAAACCGTGTTTACTCCCTTGTTATGTGTCTCTTGTCAGAGTATAGGGTTCACAAGGTTTAGGAACTTCTGTACGTCTCGCTACTACCCACTTCTCCTTCCAATCCCCATCTGTGCCACCAGCAATAAGACCTGTGCCTGGCGCAAAATAAACGCAGTTAATCATTGTCAAATCAATGAATGAACGAGAGAATGAATGAATGAATGAGGAGCTATTTATGTGCAATCCTCCAAATGCGAGATCAGGGCTGATCCTTTCCCCCTGAACAGGGCTCACACAGGACCAGGAATTTGAGGGAGATTCTTGGTAGAAACAGGGGTCTCCCGTCCAAAGAGGAAACTGCTGGAAAAGTCATTTTAAAAAGCGAGAGCTCCTGTTGATTTCATGTCTGCGCATGCCTCGGGGCTAGCAGGTCTGCTGTGCCCCTCCATCAGTCTCAGGCAGATTGGTCCCCACCCCCCTTCCGACTCTCCCCAGGGAGGGGACAGGAGCAGGAGAAGTTGCAGACACTTTGATTAACTCCCCAGCAAGAGTCCCCACGCCTGTGTCTCCCTCTCATCCCCCCTAGGCAGCAAACGGGGACAGTGCACTGACGGCGGGAGGATGGGCAGGGACGCTGCAGCGGGGAGGAGCACGGGCGGGGGGACCGCGGCTGTGAGTGGGTGAAAAGAAAGGACTTTAGTCCTCAGCTCTGCCCTCACTCCAGGCCTGAGGGTTTGGGGAACTAGACAGCCGGAGTGAGCCACAAAGCTCTAGCCTGCTGTCCTCTCCCCGTCCCTTCACCCTCTCCTTCAAGCTGGGCTGTCTCTCCCCACCCCGAAACGAAGATGGTGATTTTTTTTTCTTTAGAGCCAGTTTTTCCCCAAATCTCTGGAGATGCTGGGAGCTGCTGTTTCCATGGAAACCTTCCCGCCAACCTCGCGGAGGTGGAGTTGGACAGCCGCCCCCGCCCCTCCGCCTGCGCAGCCTGCGCAGCCTGGCTCTAGCCCGCAGGGGGCCCAAGTTGCGAATCATCCCCTCCCCGCATCCCCAATGGGGCCTCCATACTGAGCAAGGGGAAAGGTGGTGTGTTTGGCTTTGGCCTGGCCTGGGACCCTACCAAGCAGGCCAGGGGGATGGGGCTGCTAGAAGCAAGGGGGGCAGGCGGCAAGTTACCGCTGCAGCTTCCACCCCAAACAATTGACAAGAGCCACTTCAGCCAGGGACCAACCCTGGGGCTGGGTTTTTATTTTCTTTCTTTTTTTTTTTTCTAAAATATACTTGAAAGCTCCCATTTATCTCTGATCTGGGGGTTCCCTCATTTCTCACACCGCTCCATCCGAATTCCTCAGGGTCCAGGCATTCAGAATGTAAATGATAAAACCCACAAAAAATAAGCATAACTCTATGCATCTCAGGTGAGAAAGAAATTGATCCTGAGGAACAGAAAGAGGGAGGCTTTTAGAAAGCCCACACACACACACACAATCGGGGTGGGGGAGGTCGGTTTGAAAAAGCAGGCTTGGAAACTGTCCGAGAAGACTGGCTGAGGAGGAGGCTAGGGAGTCTGTCCTCCTCCCCAGCCAGAGGACACTGCCCCCTCAAGAGGACACACAAGCCTTCTGCACAAACACTACATCTTTGCGAAGGTCCTGTTTGCACATGGCTCCCTCCTGGTCCCCATCCTGGGCCAAGGTGTGGTGGAGGCAGCTTTCCTGGCTGACAAATATATTTTTGTCTGTCATGGTGGTGACATGAATCGATGACTATTAAAATTCATAAAATTACACAAAAATGAGATCGATTTTACTGTATGCTAATTTAAAATATAAGGTCCCAGCTCCCCAAAACTATCCTCTAGTGGCCAAGATGGATCAGGTACCAGCAAATCAGTGACCAAGTCAGGAACAGAGGACTCCTCTCTGCTTCTCTTTGCCTCCAGAATGGGCAGTGGCTCTGCCTCCCAACCAGATTCACTGAGGCAGGAGGATTTCCAGTCTGAGGTCAGCCTAGGCTACAGAAAGTCTTTATCTCAGAAAAAAAAAAAAACCTCAGAGACAGGATTCTGGGTATGGGGTCCAGGCAAAGGGTCCCTGCTTCATGGGAGGAGCTCTCGGTGCCTCTGAGCTTCTAAGGAAAAGCTCTACCATCATAGAGACCCTGCTTCAGCTAAACTATCGGTTCACAGGCATAGAGGCAATGCTGGACTGTGGGCATGATGGTGGGTACCCCAGTGTACACACACGATGCCTAGTCTAGCCACAAGTAGGGATGCTTGCTTTGGGGGTAAGGGTGCCATGGAGGGATGGAGGGAGGCTGTTCTGGAAAGGGCCCTCGGGAAGGGCTCTGTAACACGGGACTTCATGTCTCTGCCTGTCCCTGGTCTCTTTCTCCTGTCTCTGTCACTTACTTCTCTAGGCTGGCTTCTCTGGTCATCTGCCTCCATCCCCTTGTGTGCCTTATAATGGGGGCAGTAACCAGCCCAGGAGGGGAGCCTAGGGAGGCAAATCTGGCACAACAGTGAGGGGATGTTGAGATCTTTTTATTTTCTTTAATGTGTGTGCATGCTCACGCCGTGTACACATGAAGGCCGGAAGTCGGAATTCAGTGTACCTTGATCGGTTTCCACCTCATTTTTTGGAGACAAGGTCTCTCACAAAACCCAGACTTTACCATCTCAGGTAGGTTGGCTGGCCAGCCAGCTCCCAGAATCCTCCTGCCTCTGCCCCATCCCCCCAGGGGTGACAGCGAAGAGCCACCATGCTAGAAGGTGCTAAGAATCAAATTCAAGTCCCTACATTTGTGCAGCAGGCACTTTGTCCCCTGAACCATCCCCCCAGACTCTGTCAAGATCTTAGTGGCCCTTCATCCAGGCCCAGAAGAACGGCTCTACCAGGTGGCAGCTAAAGTAGATGGGGGTCATTTGGGGCAAGATACCTGCCCTGAGAGCCACACAGCTCAGCAGGTGCCAGGATAACCAGGATGGGACAATTCTCTCCATCTCCATCCTTCCTCTGTCAGGCTCTCTCTTAAAGCATGGCAGCTGAGGGGGGAGGTGGCTGAGACAAGGGATCGTGGGAGTTTCTGCTACCTGGGGATCACAGAAGAGAGATGAAGAGGGGTGGGGGGGATTCTCCTACTGCTACCTCCACAAACTGGCATGAAGTCACAAGTCAGTCTCTTGCTCTCTGAACTGGGAAGAGCGGTGACCTTGAGGCTTGCTTGCGCTGATCAAACGAGCTAGGAAACTACCAGGAGGACCCTGCGTGCTTGGGAGGGCTCTGTTAGGATGCAGGGATCCTGACCCACGTGAGCACTTTGGATACCATGGCTGATTCCTGTGGTCACACAGCCCTGGGACCAGCCCTAGGGAAAGCTCACCGACATTCCTGAAGTCGTGAGGGCCTCTGCCTACCCCACCCCTAGCAAGGAGTGTACACTGTGACAGAAGAGTGAAGGCCTGTGGAAACGCAGAATGTTCTTTTCCTTTCTGGAAAGGAAATTTCTGAACATTCTTTTATAAGTGCTTACGCTAATAAATTACACCACACATCTGTGACAATCATTAGCACGATTCAAGGCCAGGTTTTGCCATCTGGGCCTGCAGTGGCACCCACCTGCTGTCCTCCATTGTGGGGTCTTGGCGCTGGTTCTGGCCTTGGAGCTGTGAGCGGAACAGAAGTATCGTTCCTGCTGTGAGCCCCAGCCTATCTGACAGAGAAGAGATGGTTGCCTGTCAGGCAATGTCCTGAGGCCCCCCTTCCTATTCATAAGAAACAGTAGGAGTAAGAACTCACGTGACAGGGGCTGGGGAGATGGCTCGACAGTTAGGAGCAAGCCCTGCTCATGCAGAGGACCCTGGTTCAGTTCCTAGCACCCATATGGATGACTCACAACTGCCTATAACTCCAGCTCCAGGGGGATCCATCACCCTCTGCACACAGACACATAAAATAAAAAGAAATAATGAAAAGAAATAAAAAGAGATGCACTTGGGTGATTTGAAGTCTCCGGGGATTGGGGTGGGCCTTGCCAGCAAAGCCTGGCCTGATGGAATCAGCAGCGTAACCAATCCGCAGAGGAGGAGAAAGATGGTTATTGACAGTAACAAACCCTTTCCCAGGATATAGCTTAAATAATCAGGATATCCTTTTTTTCATGTTTGTTATCTCTTCCTTGTATCATTTTTTTTGTCTGCCTGTGTAATTGCACCAGTTAGCATTTGGTGTGGCTGCAAATGTCAGATGATCCAAATTCACAATGACTTCAACAGCCGAGTAACTTCAGTTTCTCGTGTTCCGGTATCCAGAAGTAGGCAGTCTGGAGCTAATGTAGTGATCCCATGATCCAGAACTCAGCCACCTTCTTGTGGGTGACTGTCATTTTCAACAGATGACTTCCTCCCAGTGACTCAAGATCGCTGCCAAGACCCAAATCATGACATCTGCATCCCAGCCAGCTCAGAGGAGGAAGGCATCAGCAATTACGGTCGGCTTTGTCTCTGCTACTGATATAGGTCACGTGTGAACCAGACTGTCCCCTGGAGCCAGGTCTTCATCCCAAGGCCATGCTTTGTTACAAGGAAGGCTGGGAACTAGAATGCATATTCTGGGCAACCGTGTGCCCTGCTGGTGCCTTTGCCAAGGAGGGGAGAGAGACCTAGGGAGGCAGCTGGTGGTTGCAGGCTGATGGGGCTCTGCTGCCTCCTCACATGTAGGTTCTGTGCTGTAATGACTGGTTTGGACCTTTTCCAATTTATTTCACATTCCGGGTAACCATATTAGTGAGAATTGCTTTTCTCCATTTGTGCTATTTCGTTGGGATTTATTTCCCAATGTGTGACAACCTGCCAGGTTGAAGGGTGTGAGGCATTCTCTCTGGCAGGAGCTGCGGACTGGTCTCCGGAACCCTGGGGCGGCGGAGAGTTTCGGAGCCTGTAGTTTTGTTTCCTCCTAAGGTTGTGTTGCCTCCCTCCTCCTTCCTATCTCCTCCCCCTCTCCTTTTTTCCCTTCCCTCTCCTTTCTTACCTTCCTTCCTTTCTTTCTTTAAAAAATATTTTTATTGCCAGACGGTGGTGGCCAATGCTTTTAATCCCAGCACTCGGGAGGCAGAGGCAGGTAGATCTCTATGAGTTCAAAGCCAGCAGCGTTTACAGAGTTCCAGAGTTGCAGGACAGGCTCCAAAGCTGCACAGAGAAACCATCTCTACACACACATGTACACACACATGGTGTGTGTGTATGTATGTAAGTTTATGTGCACAGATATTTTATTTGCCGGCATGTCTGTGCACCACGTACATGAGGTGCCCACTGAGGTCAGAAGGGAGTGTTGGATTCTCAGGAACTGGAGTTACAGATCCATGTAGGTGCTGGAAACTGAGCTCAGGTCCTCTGCAAGAGCCGCCAGTGCTCCTAACCTACTTAGCCATCTTTCCAACCCCGCCCCCCCCTTTCTTTTTGAAACAATGTCTCACTCTGTAGCTTAGGGCTGCCTCAGGCTGGCAGCACAGACCTCCTGCCTCAGAATCCAGAAGGACTGGATCACAAGAGTGAGCCTCCACGCCCAACTACTTTTATTTATTTTGTTTGCTTATGGTTTTTGTTTGTTTGTCTGTTTGGTTTTGGAACAGTCTGGTGTAGCTCAGGCTGAACTGGAACTTGCTATGTAGGCAAGGATAACCTTGAATTCCTGATTCTCTTGCCTCCACCTCCCAAGTTATAGAATTTCAAATATGTGCCACCATTCCCAGCTCATTTTTATGCCTTTTTTTTCCTATTTAAGAGGTTGTGAAGGCTGTTTAATTTTTTAAAGTTTAAAGTTATTGGGGGGGGCGTGCCCATGCCATGGAATATAGTTGGAGGTCAGAGGACAGTTTGGGGGAGTTTGTTCTTTTTCACCTTTGTGGGTCCCAGGGTTTGAACTCAGCTACTCAGACTCTGCAGCAAGTGCCTTTACCTGCTCAGCCACCTCACCCTACTGAATCTCCAATTTTGTATCCCTTGATAGCTAGCTTAGAGTTTTGACCTGGGCTAATTTCCAATCTATATATTCTCGAAGAATAACTAATTTTGTTTCCAATTAGAAGGAAAATTCAAAGCTGAGAAAGCTAAGGCTTGGAAGATGGAGGCACAGGGCAGTTGGGCCAGAGCCCACACTGGAACTAGCTGACCCCTAACCTGGGGTTCATATACACAGGGCTAGTTTAAATGATGAAGCATGGATGCGCCAATGCGGGCTGCCAGCAAGAAGATCGCTGCATGGGAACCTGAGGATCTCCCTAGATGAGGTTTGGTCCTAATGAACCCCTCAGCTTATGCAGGAACCCCTTCTTCTCCTAATCCCTTCATGTGCTCCCCTGTTGCAGAGATGAACCCAGAAAACAGACAAGATGGGCAAGAGGAAGAAGCCCGGCAGGCCTGACTGAGTCCAGGCCATCTTCTCACCTACAAGACTCTGAATGATGTAGTAACTCCAAGAGAGGGCAGGGAGGTGCTGAGAAGTGTAAGGACCGTCTGCCCTCCCTCCCCATGCTCAGCTCACTCTGGCCCTTGCTCACCTGCGTCCACACCGCTGTCCCACCCTGTATCTGCCTAAGGACTCCTGGGGACTCAGCCACACTCTGGCAGCAAGGATTAGGTTTATCTTCATTTCTCTCAGAGAATGGGTATCGGGGTCTCTCGTGACATCCAACGCTCCCTGCGCTTTATCAGTGTGAGCACAGAAGCTGTCACTTTCTCAGGGTCCCCTGTGGCTAGTGGCAGAGCCACCACAGAGTCCAGACTGCAGTTCTATTCTACTCTATAGTGTTTGGGTTTTGTTTGATTGATTTGTTTATGAGGCAGGATCCCACGTATCCCAGAATGCCCTTGAACTTGCCACTAGTAGCTGAGGTTGACCTTGAACTCCTGGTCTGTGTAAGGTAATTTATAGGCGTGTACATTCACACCCAGGATGCAATGCCACTTTATCAGGCTCCCATCGGGACCTTGGTTATTAACTGGAGAAACACGCCTCTTTGGGCCCTCCGAAGGGCTCCAGCTAGTGAGCCTGAGAAGGTGCAGGGAGCCTGAGCCACACAGGCTGTCTTGCAGCTATTTCTCTCCTATGTGTGTCTGAAGGGAAACTGAGGGAGGGACTAGGAAGGGACCCTCAGTGGCTTGCCATGGGCGGGCAGTGCACGTACGTTGAGATATTATAACCAAGGTACCAACTGAGTCCTTAACTCTCAGCAGGGGTGAAAGTCCAGTAGGCTTGCATTTTTCTGGAATTTTCCACAGGAATGTTTCTGAGCTGGTTTGAGAACTCAGGGCACCCTCCACTAAGTCAAGGATATATAAAGAGGGAGGGGGAAAGTGGCAGAGAGGGCTGAGGCAGGGGGAGACTGCTTTAAAGAGAGCTCTAGCCACCCCCACAGAACCAGACTTCTACCTACAAGAAACACCATGATGAAGGAGAGGGGTATAACACGGGTGGGTGAGGATGGGGAGAGCTACAAACCTTCAGCTAACATAGCGTACACTTGACATCTCAGCCCTCAGAAGGTGGACACAGGATCAGGAGTTCAAGGCCAGCCTGGGCTACGTGAGAACCTATCTGTATCGTTTACTTTTCCTGTGGCTGTGATAAACACTTGGGGGGAAAGCAACTTAAGGAAGAAAGGGTTGTCATGGCTCACAGTTTAGGATACAACGTATCATGGTGGAGAAGCCATGACAAGCAGACACCTGAGATGGGTGGTCACGTGGCACTGGTGGTCACATTGCCCGCCTGCACAGTCAGAAACCAGAGAGAGATGAATGCTCAGCTCACTTTGTCCTTTTATACAGTCCAGGAGTCCAACCCAGGGAATGGTGCCACCCATGGTGGGCAGGTCACCCATCTCAATTAAGCTAACCAAGATTAGCCTCCACAGGCTTGCTGAGATGTCTACCCCTTGGGTGACTGGGGTAAGAAATGAAGATTGGTGTCTGCATGAGAAGCCGTAACAGGATTGCCCATACAGGCTCTGCTCCCAACAGCCAAAAGTGGAAACAGCCCAGGTTTCCACCAGGTGTCATGAGCCAATCATCGATGCAATAATTTAGCCACTAAAATTAGCAACCGAGTGTGGCAAGAGGGCAGGTCTGTAGGGCAGAGCATCAATTAAGAGCTCCTGGGAGTGGGTGGGCGTGGGCGTTGGGGACTAGAGACTAATAGGCACAGGATTTCTTCGGGGAAGTAATAAAAATGTCCAAAAATTAATAGTGGTGGAGTTTGCCACTGCTCCAAATACAGTTTTAAAGGTAACCAATAGTGTGCTACAGCGCACAACGCCTGTCTGCGCTCTATGCGCTACCATACAGTTCGCGAGCTTTGGGCA
>LOEQ01017491.1:0-11321 GCA_001685075.1 Bramus lutescens
TTTCGTCATCACTGGGGGCAATAAGACTTCACCTGGTGATAGAATCTTGTGAAGGAGTCAGTTAAGGCAAGAAATATAGAGCATAGCCGTGTCTGTTAATTTCTGAGTTGAATTTTAAGGTTCTGCTTCCCCTGAAAGTAAGAACCATTGGTGTTTTCTACTCGAAAACCTTCCCTTGGAGATTGTGCAGCCTGTTCTGAACCTCTACCCTGGGCTGCAAGGGACTGGCAGTGCAGTGCATGCTGAGATCTTCATGTTGAGGAAATGGAAAGCTAGACTTCGTCATTTAGAACGACAAATCACGGTTGCTGGTTTTTTTTTTCTCTGAGTATTTTTGCCCACGTTTGACTGCACTTTTTTAAGCTGAGAAAAGAAACATTTGCTGAAAAACATGACAATAGCTAGAATTTTCAAAACCTATAATTGTCAAAAATGTTTTGATCCCAATTAAAAAGACCCTTTGCAGCAATTTACACCCTGTTTGAATCTCAAGGAACTCCTGATCCCTTCTGTGAATAAATTTTGTATTGTTATTATCATGTTGGGGGGATAAATTATTGTTGTAAGCTGTTCATATTCATGCACCTAAGACATAGCTAATCTGTCAGAGGTATCAGTGAGAAGGCAGCATTACCTTTCTGTTATTAGCTAGGAATGGGAAGGAGTTTTTGAGCAATATGTCCATCATTCTCAGGCCAGTCTGGGGGACACTCAGGAGGCTGTCAGTCTCCTTTCAGAGGAAGAAACTGAACTCCTAAGAATGTCCCTGACCAAGTGTGTAAACCCAGAGAAAACTTTCCGACCCTGAGCGCTCTTCCATCCCTGAGATCATCACTGACTCTTTCTCTCTGCTTCAGATTTTATTCTCCAGAATCATTATAACTCATGCCATAAAAACCATAAATATTATAAGATCCAAAAGATGAATCTTTCTCTTAGGATGGAGCTTAGTAGTCCATGTCAGCGTGTCACGATGTTGGGACATCCTCGTGCCAATCACATATGGATTTTACTCTGAATGAATCAACAGTTATTCAAATGCTACCTTACATCTCATTCTGTGAAGCAGTTGCTGTTATTTTTGCCATTTTGCAAGTGGGCCATTTTAGAGCCAGTAGTCTCAACGGCACAGCTAATAAGTAACAAAATCAGGATTCACTATCACGTAGCCTGGTGTAAAAACCTAACACTGGCAAGGAGTAGAACTAACAATAACATGTCTAATTTTATAGATGATTTCTTTTAATATGTAAAAGATGAAATTCACGTGACCTCTGTCTGATTGTCACCACCATCTTCATTCTGGTGTGTCCTGAATAGAGATGAAATCCATGGAGATAAAGCTGCGTTGCCTTCCCCACGGTATGTTGTGGGCAGACAGAATGTTGACAGTTTGACTCGGGTGATTAGCCAGTAGCCTCTTAGAAGCCTGTCTGTGCCATGTGTGGCTCTGGTTCCTAGGGATTTAAAGATGAATAAGGCATGGCCCTCGCCCCTAAGGCATTCAGAGCATCGTGCGAAAGCAGTCTCACAAAGTGAACTGACAGCTGTCAAGGCGCAGACATGAACAAAGTTGTCCATGCTCAGGGACTAAAGCCCAGCTTTGCCTACAATATTCCCGACAGTCCTCGCAGGAAAGGACACACTGATTTGGCAGGGGATTGATTGAAAAGATGACGTGGAGGCGGCAGGGAAGAGAGAATAGCATCTGCAAGTACACACCTTCCTCAAAGCAGAGGTATGTGTGTTCACTCGCTATTTCCTGCAGGCTGTGTTTATACACACACAGATAAATAAGGCTCTATCTTCCTGTTCCTCTCTGTTGTCTGTGTGGTTCATGGTGACTCCCACAACGTGGGTTCAGGTAATATTTCGTGCTGCAGAAACAAAGTGACAGGGTGATTGAAAACTACAAATGCACACGGAATGAGTAGAGCCTAGCGAGGGAGAGGTGGAGAGTGGCTGAGGACTAACCCTCATGATCGATGGGTAGCGGCCGTTTAAACGCAATGGTTGCACTTGAGTTTCAGAGCTGACTAAGTTCCTCTGAGTAAACAAAGCATCGCCTTAGTTGTGCTTCATCAAAAATAGGGCTGTTTTCAGTCAGTTCAGACAGAGCATTTTGAGCATGCTCAGGAAGAGCAGCAGAGGTCAAGGGTGAAGACTAGTCTCAGGGAGAGACTGTAAGGAAGGAAGGTGAAGGGCTGGGGAGCGGGACATCAGAACCCTCAAAGACGGTGCTATCACCTCCTCCGATAAGATTCTACCAAGACTGATGCTGATAGCTGCACTCTCAATGTGATGGTGTGGCTCGTGGCGACTGAATCCAGTCTCATGAGACCCTAATGGTTCTTGCATTTTGCAGCCTACCCCAGAGTTACCATTTCCAGCCGAAGTAGATTTCAAAGTCGACTTGAACAACACGGAAACTATTTTCTTTCTTTTAGCCCTGAGTTTTTCCAACAGACCCAGCTTGTCTCCCTGTGCTTGGCTCCTTTTCCCGTCACAGTTCTTGGGGTGGCGGGGGGGTGGTGGTTGGTAATGCAGAAACTGAATTGTTAGGGACTAATTGCTAAATGTCCTTACAGCACTCAGGACAGATGTACACAACAGAAGATATTTCCTGTGTGACACGGCTTTCAAATGGCTTGCCAGACATTCATGTATATGAGAAACCTGTCTGTAATGACTTGAATCTCAAACCTAGTTCAGTTTTACACATCAGCTAGAAATCTTTATGCCATATTCACGACAGGGAATTTTCCAGATCTGAAGTGGGAGAAAAACATGTCCTTTGTTTTGTCGCAACCTCAGCAAGCCTTGCCCTTGCTCATCAGGGTTGCGTCACTCATCCCTGCTCTGTCCATCCTTCATGTCACTTGTCCCCACTCTAGCCATCCCTTAGAAGACTCCCGGTGTCATTGTGCCGTTGTTTGTCCAGCCCGTCTTTGTTAGTCTACTCTAAACAAAGGAGTGTCAGTGTTATTGAGTTCTGTGTTCTCTTGAACCTAAGTTTATTGACAGGAGCAGAGTATATACATCATGACTGTGTTATCATACTCTTCAATTGTAGTTGTAACTAGGTGCTTATACATAGAAATTCACATTATTTTATGGGCCGGGGATAGAGCTCAATGCTAGAGTGCTTGCCTAGCATATGGGAAGCCCTAGATTCAACTATTGATACCACAAGAAAAGAACTCCATATTATTTTAAAATCAGGTAATATGTATTATATTTTCTTTATGTTATAATTATGATATTAAAATATATGTTATTTTTAAGAAAGAGGCTAAGAAAGGTTGATTAAAGCATATCTTGACCATTTTAACTGGTGCATTCATTGGTTCTTTCATTCCACAACTGTGGAAATGAACCAGCCCACAAGCGAAGTCTAGAGGCCAGACACTCAGTTATACGAATAACTGAAAACCTGAAGAACTGTGAATATAAAGGGAGAAAGTAATACAATTAACATCAAAGGTTGGAACAAATGGGCTTTTTCATTTGATAAAAGAGACATAGAAAGATCTAAAGAGATGCAGCTGAGACTTAAAGGAATTAAAGCCAAGATCCTGGAATTAAAGTGAGAGAAACCCAGACACACAGTCTCCACTCCAGTCTTTGAAGTGGGAAAGCCGTGGGGGGATAAACATGGGGAGAGGCAGGCCTGGGTTCACATTCCTCACCAGTAAAGTGCAATCAGCACCTGCCTAACTCCAGCAACGTGATGCCATGGAGGAACATAAGCCCGAGATCCACAATTCCTTGGTTCTCTACCCGAGTAGCTGTGTGGATAGCAAGCAATGTTTCTTTTCAAGATTAGCATTTTAAGTTGTGCAAATCAAACATATTTTGTTTGTACAACATGATGTTTTGAAAAGACTTGTATACTGTAGCATACTAAGAACAAAGACCTACTGTCTAAAGTTTTCAAGCCTACAGACATTGATTATGCCTTATTGAAAGAGCGAGAAAACACATTCTCTACCCTCTACTGTCGGTCAGTATTTGAGCCTGAAAAAACAATGGCCTGACAATAGCCAACTGGCAGAAAGACAAGCAAAGTAGTTATATACACATGAACCTCTAGGAAGGTAAGTGACAAATCAGCCAGTGAGATGGAGAAGCTCCCCTTCTCATTAGACGGGTGAAGCTGGAGGCAATTGGAAAGGCCAAGCAAGCAATTGCTGGAGGGGATGAACAAATCCAAAGTTCAGGCAGAAGCAGGGGACAAAGTTTGACTGAGCTCTGGTTATGGAGTTTGCCTTACAGTCTCTTCTCTGTGGAATGAGCCTAATATTCCTTGGTTGATATGAAACAGAAGGAACACAGGCCTGCATGGCTCCTTCTTAAAAAATTCCGTTCTTGAATAGGAAGGAGAAGCTGGCATCTCACTGTCCCCAAGTACCTTCTGTTGAAATTAATGCGCACACCAAGGGACCACAGTTAAGAGTGAAATCCTGAACGTCATCATTGTCACCCTGTTGTAGACTTCCTCTTAAGATCTTATTCTGCATTTTTAGGTGGAATCCGCGTCCTATGAGCAGCGTCTCCATAACTGTTTTTTTTTTAATTTCTAAAAGGTAGTCTTGACCATTTCATATATTAATATAGGGAATTAGTTCTTTTGACTTTTTCCTCATCTCATTCCCCTCCCTCTTGCAACAAAACCCTCCCTGTTCAGGAAGGTCCCCATCCTACTTTTATGTCTTGTTTTGTGTGTGACCTGATGAATGTAATTAGTATTGCTTGTGTGAGCCTGAGTGGGAGGTTATTTAATGAGTCATGAGCCACTCCACCACTGAACAAAATGACATGATCCCCACAGCAACCATTAAGAGGTAGAGCTCTTGCACTGATGATGAAATGCTGGCTGACTCAGCCCTGTTTAGGTCATGACAGTCGCTGGGAGTTCTTGAGTGCAACAGCCATGTCATGATCAGAAGACATGTGTGTGTGTATGTGTGTGTGTGTGTGTGTCTTTGTGTGTGCGCACACATGCGCGTGCATGCATGAGTACGTGCGTGTGCATGTGTGTGCATGCATGTGCACATGTGCGTGTGTGTCACACCTCCTTCTCCTCTGTATCCTACATTGTTTCCAAAGCCTCCTCATCTACCATACTCCCTGTATCTTGGAGGCAATCGCGATTTTGTTTAACTCACTTTGTCCTTGGAAAGCACTGTTAGCTTCTCTTCTTTGATAGCTTTGCCCTTTTCAGGCTCCACAATTGTTAGAGTACTTGCTAGCATTCATGAAGTCCTGAATTCAGTTCTCAGCACTCATACTCAAGAAGGGTGGAGGAAGGAGAGTCAGAAGTTTAAGTTCTGTCTTAGATGCATAGTTTGAGGCCAGACCCTGGTGCACAGCAACCTGTGTCAAAAGCAAACAAAAGAATATATAATTGTCCAGGCTGAATATTAGATGCCAGGACGGCACTTAAGGAAGAGTCTGGTCTTGCAGTGCAGTGAATATAGAAAGCCTGGTTCATACAGTTCAGAATTGACCAGCCTCAGGTGTCAGGGACAGAAGAGCCCTTTAAACGCTTAAATTGAGCCTTCCTCATTCACAGAGGAAGAAGCCTAGCACACAAGCGGAAGTGACACCTGAGGCCTCCTCACGAATTATTTGTAGATGTGTCTGAGAGATCCTCTCCACACCAACCTGCTCACAATCATCCCCTTCATTCTCCATATCCTGGGCTTCCACAGGCCCCAGAGCTACCCCAGATGTGTCGAATGTCATGGAAATTGGCTGTCTAAGAAGAAAAACTGGGCCTCTCTAGCTCTTCAATGTCTTACTTGAGAATTGTTTTGTAAAATATTTTTTAGATTATAATGTAATTGCATCATTTTGCCCTTCCTTCTCTCCAAACCTTCCCATGTACACCCTCCCTTGCTTTCAAATTCATGGCCTCTTTTTTTTTTAATTGTTGTTACATATATCTCTGAAAGATAATTCAGAGAAGCAAAAATTGAGTAACGTTTCAGTACTTAGAAGACTATGAATCTTTCAATTAGATTGACTAACTCAGAAAATTCATCTTTTTTTCAGTGGATCGCTCATCAGTCTTGTTCTTTAAATAGAAAAGGATATAGCACTTAATTCAATCCTATGATGCAACTAAATTATTCCCATTAGACAGATGTGAAAACTGAGGTTGGAGTGATTTGGCAGTTTCCATAAAAGCAAATACCCAGCAACTGTATAAGTGAGCTCTAGATCCATGGAGTGCTAGAGCCCATGTTCTTCCCACCTTGGAGGTGCTATATCTCTCCTGTTCTGCTGCTCAGGGCCTCTAACAAGCAGGCGGGTGTTCATTGGCTCATGAGGGGAGAAACCATACTGCCCTTGGACTCATCATAATGCAGATAGACCCTGGCACTGAAGGTTTATGGGGTACAAATAATCTCAGAGGCTCAGGTTAAAATTACAGTGTTGCCATAGAATGGGTCATCTATCTCAGACAGAAAATAATCAAAAGGTGTCTAGCCCATAGGCCCTCATCTGCTGACTGTTCTGGCTAATTTTTATGTTAAAGATTGTGCAGATTTTGTCATCCTTCTCCAAAGATGGGCCAAGAAGACCTTTAGGAATAGCAGGCTAAGAACCAGGTGGAGTTCTTTCTGTCTTCACTTCCAGTTACTTTGACCATTGGTCTTTTGGCATGACAGACAAAGGAAGTGTTATTTATTCCTGTCTTTTATTGAGCCCACCTGGCCAGACATAGTTCCCTGCAGTTTTCACTGACTCTGACAATATGTATCATAGTAACATTCATTGAATGTTATTATCCCCCATTTTACAGAAGAGTTGACAGTGACTTCAAGGCTAAAGATGAGGTCACTTAACCACTGTTACCTTTGTATCAATTTATCATGAAAAGGTATTTATTGAATACCTACTGTGTTCTCTGAGATGCTGGCAGGGATTTGGATACATTTGGTGAACCAAAGGAGGCTTCCTCCCCTGTGGGGCTTACATCCTAGCATAAGGAGCCTGGCAGGATACAGTAAACATCAACAAATCTGCCATCTCCTAGAAACAGTCAGTTCTACAGAGGGGCTGTAGTAAGGAAGGTCAGACATCCTCCCACCCTACTTCTCTCTTGTCCTTCCTGGATGTGTGTTTTCTATAAAGCACCAATCTCAGTGTGTTACAGGAGCGTCCTATAGCTTTGAGGGTCACCTGTAATGGAGAAAGACATTTCTGAGGTTCGCCTCTGAATTCTGGCAGCCATTCACCTGATAAATCAGAGCTGTCCAGTTGCGCTTCTTTTGTTTTAATGACTGGCTGATTGTGTTATTTGAGGATTACTGCTTATTCTTCTGTCTCCCTCCATTTATTTTGAATTTTAATTTGAAACTCATTTTCTGTGATCACGTCTTGGTGTTTAACAGGTGCTTGCATGTTCCGGAACGCTTTCCCGGCAAGGGCTGTGTACACTCAAAGGACGATGCTGTGATTAGACCCAGTATTGATAGGACAATTGTTTCTGCCAAGCACTGTGCAGGAGTGGGTTCACTGACGAAAGGGTTCCTGGTGCTGGTTGCAGCAGAAGAATGTATCCTCACAGCAGCAAGACTGGAGTCATGGTAGGGGAACAAAAAGAGACCCGCCTCCTGGAAGGGAGTTCTGTCTGTGGAGATTGCAGGGAGGAGCCTACAGCCAGGTGAACAAGGGCAGTCTCGTGGCCTAGTGACCACTGGAGCCTGTGGCCTTAGGCGATTGATATTGTGGGGACATATCTCGATTTGCTACTAGGAGACATGAGTTTTAACTGTCACTCCATTGCAAGGGCATAGGTTATCATAATGCAACCAGCAGAGTGTTAATTGAGGTGGTGATAATGATGATCACACTTTCCGTTTCCTAGATCTTCCTGTAAACGCTTTACACGCGTGTCATTTCAAACTTTGAATCCTGGAACCTGTTAGCAGCTTTGTGTTCTCCTTTGAAGTATGCGAGAAGTAATTAACTACCCAATCTTCAAAATGATCTTGCCAAATAGATGTATCACCTCCCTTTGAGCAGAAGATGACAGTAAGGTTCAGACGGAGGCCGAGCATTGCCAAGGTGTCTCGGCTAGGATAAGGACGTGGTGCCCCACCCACCACGTTGTTTCCTATGGCTTCAGTTTGCTCACTGTAACAAGAAAACCAAGGTGAGAAAATGGCAAGCATTGATGCTTAGGCACCTCTGGAACAGAACATGTCCGCCATTGCCTGGTGTACTTTTTCAACACTTGTGCTGTTGTATATGTGTTTACTTCCAGGATTTACAGTGAGGTTAGTTTAAATATTTTCTTTTAGACTTTTCTCTGCTTTTCTACAGAATAGGAACAACCATGCTAATATATAAAACATAATTTCATGCCCTATTATTTTCAGTATGAACTGTAGGAAGAGTTTCAGCAAAAAGTGCTAGACTCTTATTGACCTGGAGGCAGGTCTATCATTTGGGTATCATGTCTTTGGCCTCTTGGCATTGCCTTAGCATCCAGTAGGTATTTTGGGAATTGTCCTGAATTTCTTGTTGTACAAGCCATGAAGGCCCTGTTTCGCTTCCCTGTCTAGTCATGTCATAAACCTTAGATCTCTGAATAGACCTCTCAGTGATTGTCTCTCAGGTCAAAAAAAATGCAGTATCATGGATGAGACTCACTTTCTTCTGGCTGTGCCTGACCTTTGCAGGGATCCTTATGAACAAGAGTATTTTTAAAACCTGCATGTGACACATTACATATCGGGTCTGCTATTCATGATCTTGCTGCCATCTTTTTTTCAATATCCATTCGGGTCACAGTTCCCACCCTTTCCTCTTCCTCTCCCACACATGGACATAGATGTGCCTTTTTCTAAGAATCTCCTAAGAAGCCATCAGCTATTTAGCACTTATAAGTTGTAACATATAATTTGCTATGAAAGAAGTATAGAAAATTATATAAAGTAACAAGAAAGAAAAGACTGAGGAAGAAACTCACATTTGCTGAGCTCCTCTGTGTTGAGGGCTGTCTTAATAGTGCAGTACAAAGTCCTACAGGATAGGAGCTCTGACTGAAAAACCCTCCAGCATGGGAGTCTTGCCTCCGCTGCTTGTCCTGCCCTGCCTGGCCATGAGAGATCTCCTTCAGGGCTTTTAAGCCTCAGTTCCAGATTTTTGATGCCTGGCACCCTGGGTCCTGGAGCATGTGAAAGCATGGTTTGATCAAGGGATGAGAGGATAAAGTCTGTTCTGTGGAGCTGTAGAGGAGGTGAAGATGACCAGGAGCAATACATTGTGCGTGCTATGGTCACATGTGGAGCAAACTGCATATGGACGAGTTCTGTCCTCACAACCACACTGTGCGCTACAGCAGTGACAACAGAAGTCTGCTACTTCCTAGATCAGTCTCAAGCCTGGGGGTTCACAGTCTGTCCTCTGAATCCCTGATCAGATGCAGTGTGCAGCCATGTCAGCTGTAGGCAGCAACTGTACTGTGGCTTCAGTGAAATCTCCCTGTAGGAGTGACCCCAGCACCCTGCCTCCTTTCCAGCTTCCTTTGTTGCATCGCTCAGAGATTTGCCTTGTAGAATACATTTGACTTCTTAAACTATTTAGAAAATCAAGAGCTTTTTAAATTGAAAAAGAGTTACCAGGGAAGCACGGCCTCGCTATTTAAATAGCAAATGTTAGCACCTCAAGAGACCGAGGTTTGCATTTTTCATGATGTCTAAGAGATATGCAGACTATCTGGAAATTTTGTACTTAAAATTTGGGGGAAAAAGATGGTGCTGGCTATTGTTTAAACTCAAGACAGTCCTAACCTTGCTTTTGAGAGGAAGGTAGTTCGTCTTCTACACAAATGGCTCCGACGAGAGTGTCTGAGATCCTGGTACAAAGATGCATCATCTTGTGACTCAGACTTTGGGCTATGATGTATTTAACCCTGTGAATAGGCACGCACACTCTTTCATGTTTATTCTGTGCTGTCCAAGTCTATGCCCGTGGTCCCCCTTCCTTAACCATATCCTACAGTACAGCCCCACACACACTTAAACCCTTCTTCATGTACTACTATCATTAACCAAAGCAAAACTCTTAGGTTCACACATCTCTTTGTAGTTTTCAAACTGCATTTGCTTTGTTTCTCACAGCTGATGCTCACACTGGCCTTACAAGGTGCACATTACAGGTGCCATTTTATTCATGATGGAGCTGAAGTTCAGAGAGGTGGATTGCTGGTCCAGAGATACATGATTGTAATTGATGGAGCATCGTTCTTGTTTACATCCGATGTCTTCTCACCTCTGACAGGAAGATATACTTACTGTAGAAAAGTTACAAAGTGTAAGAATGCCATAATCAAGGAGATGAAATTGTCTGAAATCCTCCCACCTAGACAGAAATGCAGTTAATAGTTTATGAGAATATAATCTTAAGGTGCAATTATAATTAATTATAGATGCTGCTTTATAATGTACATTGTTACTTATCTGCAAGTTTTCATATTGAATATTTCTTATTTCTATAGTTTTTTTTTCAGCCATAGGAACATAGTAGCATATGAGACACTCATAATTATTGTAATTTAAAACACACCACATTGTCAGCCCGTGAAGGTTGCATCTATATCTTTGAACACATTCTTCTATATATCTGATTACTTCTCTCGATTAAAATCTGGAATTAGTGGCTTGGCATGTATGTGTTTTTCAAGACCTTAGATCTTATTTCTTTGTTCAGTTTTTATTCTGAAAATTTGCTCTCCCAGATGTCTGTTTCACTATGTTTTTCTCCACCTGGAATAGAAAAATAACTTTTTAAACATTTTGTTTTGTATTTTTGAGATAGGGTTTCTCTGTGTAGCCCTTGCTGTCCTGGAACTCACTTTGTAGACCAGGTTGGCCTTGAATTCAAGTAGATCTGCCTGCCTCTGCCATCCCATCTGAGCACTGGGACAACACCCCACAACTTTTAATCCTTTTGACATTTTAGTTTACTTTAACTATCTCTGATTTAACTTCAGTACATGATTATAAATATTATAGCTCAATAACATACTTCTTCATGCAGAATTAGTTTTTATTTACATATTTGTTCTTTCACATAATTCTGTGTAGTCTTGGGGGAATTATTTCATCTCTGTGAGCCTGTTTCTCTATCATGAGCTGGAGAGGGAGACCACCAGTGTTTGGATACAGTAATACAGAAAGGGAGTTCATGGGATACTTCTCCGTGTGTCATGAAATACTCTCTGGCAATGGGTCTTCTTTTTACTGTGATAGAAGCAGAAAGGTGGTACAATACAAACAGATGAATGAACCCCCTCCGGAGTC
>LOEQ01017492.1:0-11320 GCA_001685075.1 Bramus lutescens
TTCGGGGTATAAGCTAGCCGTGCGGGAGCCGGGCAGGACAAAAAGCAGGGCCCATTCCCCTCATTACTACACATCAGGAAGACACTCAGCAGATGCTGACATCTTTTCCTCAGATGTCCCATCCCCTAGAACTATGAGAGCTCAGATTATTTTCTTTGTAAATTACTCAGTCTGTGGTATTTGTCATTGCAACAGAAAGTGAATACAGATCATGAGCACTATGAATTTATTAGACTATGGAAAAATGTAAGCTAATTCATCATATAGTTAGAATTTTATAGTAAGTCATTTAAGAATATCAGAATATTGTGAAGGATTGTCTTTTCTGAGTATAGTTGTCTTATCTGTGAACATTGCCAAAGTATATTTTAAAATATTTTATTTGCATATTGTATCTTAAAAGTCATGATTAGTAAGCCTGTTTAAGCCCAACTCTCATCTAACCATCATCACCTTGCTGTTCCTGCTTTATATTATAAAAATTTGAAAATGTGCTCGGTCCACAGTGAAAAGGCAAACCTATAAAATATGAAGAAGTCACAATTTATATCTGCTAAGATAAACAGTACAGACTACACCTAACCTGAATATAATTATTCAGAAGAAAGAAAAAGCCAATAGTGTAGAAGCTGCTGGGAATCTATAAATGAGCTGATGATGAAACTGGACCCAAGTTTTTCATGTACCTACACGTATCCAAGTCTTCTAATTTGTAAGGAATTTTCTAGGATTTATTTTCTGGCAAAAGAAACAAACATTATATAGTGCAGATTATCTCTATGCCAACTAGTACAAAGTGCATCGATAAATAAGATTGGCTATCAAATGTTTCTCTTTAGAATTTTTTTTTTTGGTAGGGAGATTAGTCAAGATAAAGTAAATTTCTTTGTGTGTGTGTGTTTCATCCTTTAGAATTGCTTTGGTTTTCCTTTTTTTTAAATGTCTAGTTTTCCAGTAAACTCCCTCACAGATTCCTCTTGTGCTTAGCACAGACAGCATCTGGTTAACGTGAGCGCAGTACCTTGGCTGACGGAGCCAAACGTCATGTAGGCAAAGAAGCATGCAAAGTTTGTTTCAGGTTAGGGAAACACTATAGACAAAGAGCAGTGGCCTGCAATGTGATTGATAGTTGAAAATGATCTTGTCCTTCTCTGTGTAATTAATAATAAGGACAGATGTGTATGTCTGATCTAGTGAGCATGTCTGTGACAACAAGAACCATGATGCAAACAGATAATGCTAATTAGACAACACCTGTCTCTGATAAAGATGAATATGAATCTATTCCACTTCAATTTTGGGGAAAAAAAGCCTTTTATTACTTCATGGAACTAATGACTGAAAGAACATTGTACTGTCAGAGCTTGCAATGATAACAGAAGAATTTCCACCTACAGTCCCGTCTGTCATCTCTGGAACACCACTATTATTGGGAAATGGGACCTGCAATAGAGGATCAGCAAGAGCCACCTGTTTTCCATGACTTGCAATATAAGATAAAGGAGAAGCATATGTGAGTGGAAGTTTAATCCATATCTCAGACCACTTCTCTCATTGTCCTCTTTACCTAGCATAGCACAGAAGGGATTGGTCTGTACAATATCATAAAGTGAAGAGGGATCCCCTGACTTCTCCTAAGTCTTCCTGAGTCCCGATCAATAAAAATCTTTGGAGGTAAAAGATTTCCAAACCATGTGAAATGCCACGTATTTCACTCCAGGAATCAGTAATTAAGTGGCAATAATAAATACTTGAAACATAAAAGAAAAATATTTTCAATTCTTAATGTAGCCTTTAACAATGGCATTTTTTGTTATAACCTGAAGGTAGAAGACTAGAAGAGGCCATGATGCCAATAGTGCTTTGATGAATACATTTTATGAAAAACAAGGTAATGGTATTTTAATAAACATTTATGCCCATTTTTAATTATTTTCAACTATATTTTCCAGGATTTGCTAGCATAAAGTGAAACTGTCTGTAGTAAGATTGTTTTATAGGTATTATTGAAGGGCAGGCCTCTGAAACGTGGAGAATCTGTATCCAAAGCGAAGGCTGAACTCTTAATATTTTTCTTATCATTCCATTTCCTCAAGACTCAGAAATAGTAGCAGTGCAGAGTTAACAGTGCATTTCCCTCTGACTTCATCATTTACCACGCAACTTAAATAGCATTCTGAGAAGCGTACAGAATAAATGCATTCAGACGTTGCAGCTGTTTTGGTCTGTTTTCCAAACACATAATGTGTTAATTTGGGAAAAAAAAACAACAACAGCTGCAAATACATGTCAACAGATAGGTCTTCAAGGGAAGGCCTTAATAGGTTTTGTTAATCAGTGGTGAACCAGGTGTGAATAAATAATTAGCATTCTTGATAACAGAGCCCTGTTGCCACTCCTGCTTCAGCTAAAACTCTGATAGCCTTTCCTTTAAGTTCAAGATTTCCCTGCGGTCTTTGAAAATAAAGGCACTTTATCACCACCAATTCAAGGCAGTAAAACTGACATTTAAAACTAAACATTGAGTGCCAATATAAGGAAAGAAACCTCACGTATTTTAGGATGCAATTTATTCACACACATATGTAAAGATCTCACAACCTATTTTGCTGACAAGCTAAATTTAAAACCAAAGACAACTGCCTGTCATTCTGGAAGTGATTAAGTCACATTGACTTTATTAAGAACATTCTGGTGTGTTCATTAACACTGTAATAGTTACAACTTTTGAAGTTGGAAAATGCTATCATTAAATTGATAGCTTAAATTTGTGGTTATTTTCTTTAACTCTTATAGTGTATAGCTCAACAAACCTAATATATTCAAAATACTTGTCATGCAAGGGGGCAGGAAATAAGCACGTGACAGATTGTTATTGATTATAAAATAAAATTTATGATGTGCTATTTTGTAATGTTTATGAATAATATTAGAATGCAAGACAGAAGAGGTGTCCCTCTATAGCAGAGCGGGTTTTGAAATACATGCTTGTTTCTCAGGCAGTGTTCCCTGGATAGGAATCATGAGGATCTTTTCGGAGCTTGTTCAAAAGTCACATTGTCAGGCCTTACCTTAACTCTAGTAATCCAGATTTTGAGGAGAGATGCATAGAAATCAGGGAACTTAAGCCCCACTAGGTGATTTGATAGCCTGCCCAAATTTGAGAACTATTTGTCCACGTTAGCCACATCTTTGTATAACAGAACTGTGATAATTGCCAAGAACATGATTTGATGACTAAGTCTCACATCCAGAGACCAAAGCTGTTTGGTATCCCACACAGTCTTCTGGGAAAACAAACAGATGTTAGTGTTACAACAGAGTTAGTCTTGCTAAGAGGCACCGGATAGCGTAGAAGTAACTTACTGCCAATTCTTACTCTCTTATGGAAAAAAGGAACACTTTATGAAATGCTTAAGTTGTAGACATCTAGTCCATTTCTCTTAAAGGCTAGTGGTATTCTACTTAATCTTTCTTTAGAAGAGGACCATAATTATGAATAGGTGCCTATGGGACAGAAAGTCAGCAGAAGAAGGAGAAGGGCCCTCAAAAGAGACCAAAGCAAGGTGACCCAGTGAAGGAAAGCCTCTGATTTTTTTTAAAACGGAAATGAACTAAATGTTCATGCAATAAAGACTTAATTCCAGAGTGTTGATGTCTGAAGATGAGGCAGATCCATGCTAACACACTCAGAATTAAATTTATGTTTCCCATTCTATAGGACAAGAAAAGGTTTAGTTAATGGTTCGGACTAAAGTACTTCTCAAGACCAACTTCTGGAAGCTGGGTTGCCAGTTTATGACTGGATCAGGGAAATGATGGAACTTTCAAAAAAGGAGTCCTTGTGGAAGGAAGGTAAGCCATTGAGGATGCAGCCTTGGAATGTAGATTATGATCAGGACTTTTTATATTTCACTGTTGCTTACATATTTCATCATGGTATGCTACCTTGCAGAGGTCCCCAGATTGTATGCTAGGTCAACCTTTCTATGTGCTGCTTTTATTGGTTAATGAATAAAGAAACTGCCTTGGCCTTTTAATAGGGCAGATCTTAGGCAGGGGAAACTGGACTGAATGTTGGGAGAAGGAAAGCTGAGAGAGAGAAGCCATGGAGTTGCTGGAGATAGAGGTGCTGAAACTTAGTGATGATGCACAGAATACTAGAAATGGGTTAAATTAAGATGTAAGAGTTAGCCAATAAGAAGTTAGAGCTAATGGGCCAAGCAGTGATTGAAATAATACAGTGTCTGTGTGCTTATTTCAGGTCTACTAGCCAGATGGCCAGAACCAACAAGCAGGTCTCTCCTTCAACACCCAGAAAACAGAACCTCACTAATAATCAATGGGAACCTCTAAAGCCATGAGGCAAAAAATGCCTTTTCTCTTTCTACGGTGTTTTTGCTCACGTATTTTTATCACATCAACAGATAAAATTTGTATCTGTCATAGCATAAAAAGGGGAATTTAAAAAACTGCTCATTTTATAACCTCCTATCTGCTATTTTCTTTATTTACTTCTTTTCCTTTTCAATAGGACAATATGGTTAATTCATGCCTAGGGAAAAAGCTCATATAAATCAATGGCAATGGTGTCTGTATCTTTGACTGGTTTGAACTGCTGGCTAAGCTTCTAGCACCTCTGTTAGATACAAGGTGAAAGATGTTTCAGAGTACCAACCTGCAGTTGTGAGAAGCGGAGCACTGTGAAGTTATAAACATGTGGTCATACTCTAGTCTAATAAAATGCACTTTTCACAGTGAAGTTTCTGAATGATGAACGGCAAAGGACTCTTTCTGGTTATTTTTACAATGTTCACAATTGCTCAATCCTTTATCAAGGGGTAAAGTATTCCCTTTCTTCCTTCATTACCTTCACACGTAGATTCAATGTATGTACTGGAAATTGAAAGCAAGCAATTTGCTTGCAAAAAATTGGGACATGATTGTGTTATATTAGTTAGAAGTAATATCAAGAAACTTCTAATACACATACACTGCAGGTGATAACATGTTCTTTATGCTCTCTATATACCTCACAGTATCTTATACATTATTTCTGAAAATCTCTGAATGACAGGATTCATGTACCAGCATAGCCTCAGCTACATGCATATTGTACAAGCACTAGCTTGTACAATTAGTCCAGAGTTTTGTAATTTCCACAGTGATCTCCACATTATTTTAATGATATAGGAAAGGTGTAATCAAATTGGCAATAGTGAAAATGGGTGTTTTCACGACTAATTTTGAAAATGTAGGCCAATAATGTATGAGGTATGGCCGGTGTTGTCTGTTGTTGGTCTTTTCAAGACCTGAGCTTGGCATTGACTGAGAAAATGTTTAAAGATTGATACAATAACAGTAAAAAAAAAACAATAAGACATCTGCAGAGGAGGCAATTATGGTTCCAGTGGGAATCAGGTAGAAGCTACAGAAGTAATTTATGAAGACTTAAAAGATGTCTTTCATTACACTGAAGACTGACAGTGATTAGTGAGCAGAGTCATCGTCCAGCGCATCACTCTCTTGTTCTCACTCTTTCCCACTGCTGTGAATTTAATCTCAAGACTACACATCTGCAAACAGAGGACAATGGTAGTAATTAACTCTTACAACATTCTAGACTAAGGCAATGGAAAAAAGAAATCACTAAATTGTGCATTTAGAATAATATTGCCTCATCAATAGAACATTTAAAAGTACTTTATTGAATTACATATTACACAAGTAGAGAAAACCAAATATTATACTTGGAATTTTATTTTTTTTATTCTCTGAAGAGTTTTGTATTTTCTTTTGAATATCGGTAGATTTTTGGGTTTTCTCATATATAATAGGAAGCAACTGCTACCTTCCTGCAATGTTCAGGTATGCTTGATTTTAATGCTCACCAAGTATTGTAAGAGTCAGGAGTGGTTTCTGGTGCGTTTGGCTGGGGCATGGCTATCAGTTAAGGACCCCTATATAAGCTGGCCCTGGACACAATAAAGGGGGCATTCTTGGGGCATTCTGGCATCATGGATGACCTGTGTCTCTGTCTGTGAGTCTTTGTGTGTTTTGATCCCTAGCACCTTGCCTGGTTCACAAACTGTATGGTGGTGCAGAGAGCGCAGACCCGCGTTGTGAGCTACAAAGTGTCAGTCTGTACCTTAAGCATTAGCCCTTACTCCTTCTTCATATTTATGTTAACAAATACCTTGGCCAGCCATGGTGACAGAAGCCTGTAATGTAAACACAGAGGACTGGAGAGATCAAGGCCAATATCAAGGCATGTAACACTTACAAATGAGTTCCAGGCTGACTCCAGGATGATTTGGAACCAAAATAATGTCAATTCTGCCACTGCAGAGAAGAGGGGGTGAATAAAAATGTAATAGAATGAGGAAATTTGACAAAAGTTTACCTGCCTGAAAATTTAAATTAGTGTTATTTGTGTGAGAATAGAACCAACGAGTTTTAGACTTGAGGTAAATGAAAAATTTATACTAAATACTTTTTAAATTCTCAACCTCATATAAAAATTTGCTGACAAATACAATTAAAAAGTGAAATTCCAAAAACAAAAAGAGGCAGTACAAGTTTCTGTATACATTTTTTTTTGTCTAGGGCAGAGAAACATTTTCTCCATTTTGTAAATGGAATATGAATGCTTTATTGGTTCCATCAACTTGAGTCAGATTTCTAATTTCCATTTATGTCTAACGGCCTATATATTTTCCTGTATTTTTATGTACTCCAAATCTAGTTTCTCAAAAAAGTGCACATGTGCATAACATTGAGTGAGAACCATCCATCACATAAATGATACTTAGTGAATACGCAAAACACATTAACACTTAAGGAAAAATGAGTTTTTCCCCCATCATGTTACCTACTTCTGATATAAGAGCAGGAAGAAAGAGACACTGAACAAAAATACCTATTGGGAAACATGATTGAATGTGCAGTAAAGCTGAATTCCCGTGACGGGGAAATGTCTTATTATGAGGTGTGACTGCATGAAACACCTGGTGGTTGCAGTACACAATTAAATCCCTCCCTTTGAACTCGTTTTCACTTATGAGGTACCTGTTTTTTTTTGACACATGTGCAAATAAACTTCTCAACCACAATGGTAGTTAAGTCTCTCTTTGACAAGAGAAACCTTGTTTGACAAATGTTTTCCTAGTTAAGAAGGTCACATTTCAGCACCTCGAAATAATTTTGGTATTATGGGATATCTGTGTTTATTCATTTATTTCCAAGGAGTGAGTTACCAGTTTATATGATGTTGCTTCCTATTCTCAGTTTTCTTACCATGACTCAGTAATAAATATATATATATATAATCATAGAAAAGCAATGAACAAATTTAAGTATAAAAGTTTTAACTAGCAACGTGTTTTCTTTGAAACAGGCATTATCCTAGAGTAACATTTAATCATTCCACCAGGAAGACCCTCAGGATGCCAGCTGCTCCAAGACCAATAATAGTTTCCATTCCCATAATCCATCCTGGATTCTGCAACATTTTCTCAGGCTTAACATCACATAAGATGACTGGGCTCTTTTTCAGCTTGGAGTGCATGTCTAATAGTTTGTTCTTTGCTTACATTTTTCCCCTCCCTTAGCAATCCCAACCCTCTTTTCATATTGATTTTAGAACTCCACCATTTTATTGCTATCATTTATGTATGTATGTATGTATATGTATGTATGTATGTATGCATGCATGCATGTATGTATGTGTAGTTATTTATTCTAGGTCCCAACCACAGATTCCTCTCCCCCACCCAATCCACTCCTCTATTTCTGTTCAGAAAGGGACAGGCCTTCCAAGGGTATCAACAAAGCACGGCATATCAAGTTGCAGTGGGAATAAGCACCTTCCCTTGTATAAATGCAGGACAAGTCAAATCACTATGAGGAATAGGTCCCTAAGAGCCAGTCAAAGCATTAAGGATAGCCCATGTTCCCGTTGTTAAGAGTCCCATAAGTATACCAAGATATACAACTGTCACACACATGTGTATGAACCAGGTCAGGCCCTTGGAGGATCCCTGGTTTTTGGTTGTGACTCTGTGAGTTCCTGTGAGTCAGGTTATTTGTTTCTGTGGGTTCTCTTATGATGTATGTTCAATCACTCTGACTCCTACAATTCTTCTTCCCCTTTTTCAGTAGTCTTCTTGAGCTCAGCCTACAGTTTGACTGTGGGTCTTTGCCTCTGTTTCCATTAGGTCCTGGATAAAGGTCTTCTTCTGATGACAGTCTGATCATAGAAGTTGACCAGTTCAGGCTACATATCCCCTAGTAGATGGGGTCATCCTTGTAGATTCCAGGGAGATTCCCTTGCATCACTTTTCTACCTGACTCCCAAATGCCCCCTTTTCAGTCACCTATTTTGGGGCTCTCCTCCTCCACTCATCCCCCAACTGGATCCCTCAATTCCATACCTATTCTAGTTTACCCAGGAGATATTTTCTATTTCTCTTTCCCATAGAGATTCGTGCGTTTTGCTTCAGGCCCTTGTTACCTGGACTCCCTCAGTCTGTGGATTGCAGCATAGTTATCCTTTACTTTAGAGAAAATGGTCACTTTTGTCTTTCTGGGTCTGGGTTAACTCAGCATGATTTTTTTCTAGTTCCATCCATTTGCCTTACAATTTCCTAATGTTGTTGTTTTTACAGATGAGAAATAATCCATTATATAAATGTGTCACATTTCTTTTATCCATTCTTTGAGTGAGGTACATCTAAGGGGCCACTGCATTCGCACACCCGAAGGTGGACCTGCTGCTGACCTATTGCATCTTCATTACCAAGCTGATGCTGTTAATGGATGGAGCTTTGCAGAAGTGCCTAGGAAATGGGCATGGAGTCCATGAATGTCATTTATGACTTAAAAGAGATGTTCATTTGCTTCCTAGTGTCAGAACATGGCTACAAGGACACTTCTATCAAACACAGACCAAATGTGGTAGTGACTTGAAGTTAGATATCTCACTTTCCAGAACTGTGAGAAATACATTCATTTTCTTAAAAGTTATCTAGTTTGTGGTGTTTTGTTTTAGTAGAGGGTATGGGCTATTATGAAGGCCCTTGTTTGCACTGGGAAGAATTAATTATTCATCTCATATTCATAGTTAGCTTGAATTCTTATATTTGTTATTCACCCTGAGCATACCACACACACACTCACACTCACACACACACACACACACACACGTATCTAGGCACCAGGGAATGGGGGATAAATAATTTTGTGCTTACAGAAAAGTTATTAAATTAGTTTTTTCATATTTTTGTAACCATAGAGTTTATTTTCCAAAATTACTGGACTACAAAAAAAACAGAGCAAACCTGCCAAATATAGCAGAATATAAATATTCAGACCTTACTGATGAATTTGCCTTTGTTGAAAATATTTAGCAATGTAAAAGATTGAGGAAAAGATAGTAGAGTATCAAACAGTTCATTCTAAGGATATTGACTTGAAAGCGTCCAATTCAAGCTTTTTCTTCTTGAGGGATTTTTAAGCCAGTGTAAAGAGATTTGCCAAAGGTAAGTGAGTGATTTAAAGATAATAGTAAGAAAATTGGATAAGTGAAATGATAGAAATAAAGAAAATCTCCAAAGTAAAAGTAAAATGCAAAGTGGGGAACTTATGCTCCATGGGGTTATAGAATGGCCAAAGTGCTACATTTCGAAGATAAACTTATCTGATTAGCAAGCGAGAAGGGAGTCAAAACTAACTTCTATCAAACTTTTTGACTTTAATTGATTTTTGTTGTTGTTGTTGAATGATGATGCCCCTCGTTTGAGTGCTTTGAGTATATTTAAATAGAAATCAAGTAGTCATTGAATACCAAAAACTTCCGTGAATATTTTGTCTACTTCTTTCAGAAATCAGTTACAGAAATAAGTGATATATATTTTAAAATAAGTATTGAAAACAAATTAAAATGATGTGTGCTGTAAATGGCATACATTATTTATAGAATCGATTCCAATCAGGAGTATTACATATGCATATATATCAATTATGTTAAATAGAATTCAGATATTTAATGACAAGCTTCTATAGCAGGCTCAGAACTAATTATGGAATGAATAAACTATTATTCATCTTTCTAGATGTTTTTGAAATATCCTTGAGTATTTAGCATTGTTTTGAACAATGTTAGTTTTGTTAGTTTGTATTGTTGATAGCGAATTAATTTTATTAATCAAATAACTTTGCATTTGTATTTTCACTAACATAAAACTAGAATGACTCAATGATAAAAAAAAGCTGTTAAAAGACATTTCTGAGTGTTACTGAGCATTCAGAATTCTGGTTCTGTTACAATGTTAATATACTGAGGATGTTCATAGCCTTTCTTCTACATCAATTCTTTGTTATTATTTTAGATGAGATAAATGTGAATTACAAGTGGTTATTAAAATCAAGCCAAAGATTTTCCAAATATCAGAAAAAGTATGATTTTTAAAATACAAAACTAATTTAAAATATTATTTTATTAAATTGTTATTTTCCTTTAAAATTACTGTTTCTATGCCACTATTCTTTATGTCCTGTCTGGGCACCATCAGAGCAGTTCATGTTATGTGTGACTTACACATGGAAGTGTCCTTAATGCTGTCTGATGGATTGTTCGATCTCAAGAAAGTACATTGAATTCATGCATTCCAATGCTTTTCCTACCTCTTATTACCTGCTAAAACATGACAGCAATAATTGTCACGGTTAAGTGACACGTAGTATCTGGGAAATAATAGGTAGACTGCAGCCATGTTCCTCTTCATTTCTTGTGGCTCTAAATCTTGCTCTTACTATCATCCCTGGAAGTAGGGTTCAGGGTGGGCCTGGGACCTTCTCTGGAGAGAAGAAATTTCGGCTCCATTGTTCATTTCAGGAACAACTGAGAGCATTTCGTTCTCATAGGGATGTGACTCTTCTGAATGCCTACTCCTCTCCGATGCTGACACACTGAAGCTGCTGTGTGGAATGGCGGAAGATCTAGGGAGTTGGTCTGTTTGAAGACAAGAAGATTACACGAAGTTCATGTCAACAACCTAGCAATCATCTGGGAAGATTTTAAAATGCCATGCTAGGGAGGCTGACTAATATATGCAATGACAAGTCATGTTTCATTGTTTTCTCAGAGGTTTTTCCTCTTATTGTTGAACATCAGCTATTTCCTCTCATGTGTTGCCATGACAACAGTAGAGTAAGTTCAGCTTCGGGAAGTTTTGGTAGTTTTCTTTTCTTTTCTTTCTTTCTTTTTTACTTTTTATTTATTCTTTGTCTTTCACATTATACCTCCCGATCCCAGCCCATT
>LOEQ01017493.1:0-11320 GCA_001685075.1 Bramus lutescens
TTCGGGGTATAAGCTAGCCGTGCGGGAGCCGGGCAGGACAAAAAGCAGGGCCCATTCCCCTCATTACTACACATCAGGAAGACACTCAGCAGATGCTGACATCTTTTCCTCAGATGTCCCATCCCCTAGAACTATGAGAGCTCAGATTATTTTCTTTGTAAATTACTCAGTCTGTGGTATTTGTCATTGCAACAGAAAGTGAATACAGATCATGAGCACTATGAATTTATTAGACTATGGAAAAATGTAAGCTAATTCATCATATAGTTAGAATTTTATAGTAAGTCATTTAAGAATATCAGAATATTGTGAAGGATTGTCTTTTCTGAGTATAGTTGTCTTATCTGTGAACATTGCCAAAGTATATTTTAAAATATTTTATTTGCATATTGTATCTTAAAAGTCATGATTAGTAAGCCTGTTTAAGCCCAACTCTCATCTAACCATCATCACCTTGCTGTTCCTGCTTTATATTATAAAAATTTGAAAATGTGCTCGGTCCACAGTGAAAAGGCAAACCTATAAAATATGAAGAAGTCACAATTTATATCTGCTAAGATAAACAGTACAGACTACACCTAACCTGAATATAATTATTCAGAAGAAAGAAAAAGCCAATAGTGTAGAAGCTGCTGGGAATCTATAAATGAGCTGATGATGAAACTGGACCCAAGTTTTTCATGTACCTACACGTATCCAAGTCTTCTAATTTGTAAGGAATTTTCTAGGATTTATTTTCTGGCAAAAGAAACAAACATTATATAGTGCAGATTATCTCTATGCCAACTAGTACAAAGTGCATCGATAAATAAGATTGGCTATCAAATGTTTCTCTTTAGAATTTTTTTTTTTGGTAGGGAGATTAGTCAAGATAAAGTAAATTTCTTTGTGTGTGTGTGTTTCATCCTTTAGAATTGCTTTGGTTTTCCTTTTTTTTAAATGTCTAGTTTTCCAGTAAACTCCCTCACAGATTCCTCTTGTGCTTAGCACAGACAGCATCTGGTTAACGTGAGCGCAGTACCTTGGCTGACGGAGCCAAACGTCATGTAGGCAAAGAAGCATGCAAAGTTTGTTTCAGGTTAGGGAAACACTATAGACAAAGAGCAGTGGCCTGCAATGTGATTGATAGTTGAAAATGATCTTGTCCTTCTCTGTGTAATTAATAATAAGGACAGATGTGTATGTCTGATCTAGTGAGCATGTCTGTGACAACAAGAACCATGATGCAAACAGATAATGCTAATTAGACAACACCTGTCTCTGATAAAGATGAATATGAATCTATTCCACTTCAATTTTGGGGAAAAAAAGCCTTTTATTACTTCATGGAACTAATGACTGAAAGAACATTGTACTGTCAGAGCTTGCAATGATAACAGAAGAATTTCCACCTACAGTCCCGTCTGTCATCTCTGGAACACCACTATTATTGGGAAATGGGACCTGCAATAGAGGATCAGCAAGAGCCACCTGTTTTCCATGACTTGCAATATAAGATAAAGGAGAAGCATATGTGAGTGGAAGTTTAATCCATATCTCAGACCACTTCTCTCATTGTCCTCTTTACCTAGCATAGCACAGAAGGGATTGGTCTGTACAATATCATAAAGTGAAGAGGGATCCCCTGACTTCTCCTAAGTCTTCCTGAGTCCCGATCAATAAAAATCTTTGGAGGTAAAAGATTTCCAAACCATGTGAAATGCCACGTATTTCACTCCAGGAATCAGTAATTAAGTGGCAATAATAAATACTTGAAACATAAAAGAAAAATATTTTCAATTCTTAATGTAGCCTTTAACAATGGCATTTTTTGTTATAACCTGAAGGTAGAAGACTAGAAGAGGCCATGATGCCAATAGTGCTTTGATGAATACATTTTATGAAAAACAAGGTAATGGTATTTTAATAAACATTTATGCCCATTTTTAATTATTTTCAACTATATTTTCCAGGATTTGCTAGCATAAAGTGAAACTGTCTGTAGTAAGATTGTTTTATAGGTATTATTGAAGGGCAGGCCTCTGAAACGTGGAGAATCTGTATCCAAAGCGAAGGCTGAACTCTTAATATTTTTCTTATCATTCCATTTCCTCAAGACTCAGAAATAGTAGCAGTGCAGAGTTAACAGTGCATTTCCCTCTGACTTCATCATTTACCACGCAACTTAAATAGCATTCTGAGAAGCGTACAGAATAAACGCATTCAGACATTGCAGCTGTTTTGGTCTGTTTTCCAAACACATAATGTGTTAATTTGGAAAAAAAAAACAACAACAGCTGCAAATACATGTCAACAGATAGGTCTTCAAGGGAAGGCCTTAATAGGTTTTGTTAATCAGTGGTGAACCAGGTGTGAATAAATAATTAGCATTCTTGATAACAGAGCCCTGTTGCCACTCCTGCTTCAGCTAAAACTCTGATAGCCTTTCCTTTAAGTTCAAGATTTCCCTGCGGTCTTTGAAAATAAAGGCACTTTATCACCACCAATTCAAGGCAGTAAAACTGACATTTAAAACTAAACATTGAGTGCCAATATAAGGAAAGAAACCTCACGTATTTTAGGATGCAATTTATTCACACACATATGTAAAGATCTCACAACCTATTTTGCTGACAAGCTAAATTTAAAACCAAAGACAACTGCCTGTCATTCTGGAAGTGATTAAGTCACATTGACTTTATTAAGAACATTCTGGTGTGTTCATTAACACTGTAATAGTTACAACTTTTGAAGTTGGAAAATGCTATCATTAAATTGATAGCTTAAATTTGTGGTTATTTTCTTTAACTCTTATAGTGTATAGCTCAACAAACCTAATATATTCAAAATACTTGTCATGCAAGGGGGCAGGAAATAAGCACGTGACAGATTGTTATTGATTATAAAATAAAATTTATGATGTGCTATTTTGTAATGTTTATGAATAATATTAGAATGCAAGACAGAAGAGGTGTCCCTCTATAGCAGAGCGGGTTTTGAAATACATGCTTGTTTCTCAGGCAGTGTTCCCTGGATAGGAATCATGAGGATCTTTTCGGAGCTTGTTCAAAAGTCACATTGTCAGGCCTTACCTTAACTCTAGTAATCCAGATTTTGAGGAGAGATGCATAGAAATCAGGGAACTTAAGCCCCACTAGGTGATTTGATAGCCTGCCCAAATTTGAGAACTATTTGTCCACGTTAGCCACATCTTTGTATAACAGAACTGTGATAATTGCCAAGAACATGATTTGATGACTAAGTCTCACATCCAGAGACCAAAGCTGTTTGGTATCCCACACAGTCTTCTGGGAAAACAAACAGATGTTAGTGTTACAACAGAGTTAGTCTTGCTAAGAGGCACCGGATAGCGTAGAAGTAACTTACTGCCAATTCTTACTCTCTTATGGAAAAAAGGAACACTTTATGAAATGCTTAAGTTGTAGACATCTAGTCCATTTCTCTTAAAGGCTAGTGGTATTCTACTTAATCTTTCTTTAGAAGAGGACCATAATTATGAATAGGTGCCTATGGGACAGAAAGTCAGCAGAAGAAGGAGAAGGGCCCTCAAAAGAGACCAAAGCAAGGTGACCCAGTGAAGGAAAGCCTCTGATTTTTTTTAAAACGGAAATGAACTAAATGTTCATGCAATAAAGACTTAATTCCAGAGTGTTGATGTCTGAAGATGAGGCAGATCCATGCTAACACACTCAGAATTAAATTTATGTTTCCCATTCTATAGGACAAGAAAAGGTTTAGTTAATGGTTCGGACTAAAGTACTTCTCAAGACCAACTTCTGGAAGCTGGGTTGCCAGTTTATGACTGGATCAGGGAAATGATGGAACTTTCAAAAAAGGAGTCCTTGTGGAAGGAAGGTAAGCCATTGAGGATGCAGCCTTGGAATGTAGATTATGATCAGGACTTTTTATATTTCACTGTTGCTTACATATTTCATCATGGTATGCTACCTTGCAGAGGTCCCCAGATTGTATGCTAGGTCAACCTTTCTATGTGCTGCTTTTATTGGTTAATGAATAAAGAAACTGCCTTGGCCTTTTAATAGGGCAGATCTTAGGCAGGGGAAACTGGACTGAATGTTGGGAGAAGGAAAGCTGAGAGAGAGAAGCCATGGAGTTGCTGGAGATAGAGGTGCTGAAACTTAGTGATGATGCACAGAATACTAGAAATGGGTTAAATTAAGATGTAAGAGTTAGCCAATAAGAAGTTAGAGCTAATGGGCCAAGCAGTGATTGAAATAATACAGTGTCTGTGTGCTTATTTCAGGTCTACTAGCCAGATGGCCAGAACCAACAAGCAGGTCTCTCCTTCAACACCCAGAAAACAGAACCTCACTAATAATCAATGGGAACCTCTAAAGCCATGAGGCAAAAAATGCCTTTTCTCTTTCTACGGTGTTTTTGCTCACGTATTTTTATCACATCAACAGATAAAATTTGTATCTGTCATAGCATAAAAAGGGGAATTTAAAAAACTGCTCATTTTATAACCTCCTATCTGCTATTTTCTTTATTTACTTCTTTTCCTTTTCAATAGGACAATATGGTTAATTCATGCCTAGGGAAAAAGCTCATATAAATCAATGGCAATGGTGTCTGTATCTTTGACTGGTTTGAACTGCTGGCTAAGCTTCTAGCACCTCTGTTAGATACAAGGTGAAAGATGTTTCAGAGTACCAACCTGCAGTTGTGAGAAGCGGAGCACTGTGAAGTTATAAACATGTGGTCATACTCTAGTCTAATAAAATGCACTTTTCACAGTGAAGTTTCTGAATGATGAACGGCAAAGGACTCTTTCTGGTTATTTTTACAATGTTCACAATTGCTCAATCCTTTATCAAGGGGTAAAGTATTCCCTTTCTTCCTTCATTACCTTCACACGTAGATTCAATGTATGTACTGGAAATTGAAAGCAAGCAATTTGCTTGCAAAAAATTGGGACATGATTGTGTTATATTAGTTAGAAGTAATATCAAGAAACTTCTAATACACATACACTGCAGGTGATAACATGTTCTTTATGCTCTCTATATACCTCACAGTATCTTATACATTATTTCTGAAAATCTCTGAATGACAGGATTCATGTACCAGCATAGCCTCAGCTACATGCATATTGTACAAGCACTAGCTTGTACAATTAGTCCAGAGTTTTGTAATTTCCACAGTGATCTCCACATTATTTTAATGATATAGGAAAGGTGTAATCAAATTGGCAATAGTGAAAATGGGTGTTTTCACGACTAATTTTGAAAATGTAGGCCAATAATGTATGAGGTATGGCCGGTGTTGTCTGTTGTTGGTCTTTTCAAGACCTGAGCTTGGCATTGACTGAGAAAATGTTTAAAGATTGATACAATAACAGTAAAAAAAAAACAATAAGACATCTGCAGAGGAGGCAATTATGGTTCCAGTGGGAATCAGGTAGAAGCTACAGAAGTAATTTATGAAGACTTAAAAGATGTCTTTCATTACACTGAAGACTGACAGTGATTAGTGAGCAGAGTCATCGTCCAGCGCATCACTCTCTTGTTCTCACTCTTTCCCACTGCTGTGAATTTAATCTCAAGACTACACATCTGCAAACAGAGGACAATGGTAGTAATTAACTCTTACAACATTCTAGACTAAGGCAATGGAAAAAAGAAATCACTAAATTGTGCATTTAGAATAATATTGCCTCATCAATAGAACATTTAAAAGTACTTTATTGAATTACATATTACACAAGTAGAGAAAACCAAATATTATACTTGGAATTTTATTTTTTTTATTCTCTGAAGAGTTTTGTATTTTCTTTTGAATATCGGTAGATTTTTGGGTTTTCTCATATATAATAGGAAGCAACTGCTACCTTCCTGCAATGTTCAGGTATGCTTGATTTTAATGCTCACCAAGTATTGTAAGAGTCAGGAGTGGTTTCTGGTGCGTTTGGCTGGGGCATGGCTATCAGTTAAGGACCCCTATATAAGCTGGCCCTGGACACAATAAAGGGGGCATTCTTGGGGCATTCTGGCATCATGGATGACCTGTGTCTCTGTCTGTGAGTCTTTGTGTGTTTTGATCCCTAGCACCTTGCCTGGTTCACAAACTGTATGGTGGTGCAGAGAGCGCAGACCCGCGTTGTGAGCTACAAAGTGTCAGTCTGTACCTTAAGCATTAGCCCTTACTCCTTCTTCATATTTATGTTAACAAATACCTTGGCCAGCCATGGTGACAGAAGCCTGTAATGTAAACACAGAGGACTGGAGAGATCAAGGCCAATATCAAGGCATGTAACACTTACAAATGAGTTCCAGGCTGACTCCAGGATGATTTGGAACCAAAATAATGTCAATTCTGCCACTGCAGAGAAGAGGGGGTGAATAAAAATGTAATAGAATGAGGAAATTTGACAAAAGTTTACCTGCCTGAAAATTTAAATTAGTGTTATTTGTGTGAGAATAGAACCAACGAGTTTTAGACTTGAGGTAAATGAAAAATTTATACTAAATACTTTTTAAATTCTCAACCTCATATAAAAATTTGCTGACAAATACAATTAAAAAGTGAAATTCCAAAAACAAAAAGAGGCAGTACAAGTTTCTGTATACATTTTTTTTTGTCTAGGGCAGAGAAACATTTTCTCCATTTTGTAAATGGAATATGAATGCTTTATTGGTTCCATCAACTTGAGTCAGATTTCTAATTTCCATTTATGTCTAACGGCCTATATATTTTCCTGTATTTTTATGTACTCCAAATCTAGTTTCTCAAAAAAGTGCACATGTGCATAACATTGAGTGAGAACCATCCATCACATAAATGATACTTAGTGAATACGCAAAACACATTAACACTTAAGGAAAAATGAGTTTTTCCCCCATCATGTTACCTACTTCTGATATAAGAGCAGGAAGAAAGAGACACTGAACAAAAATACCTATTGGGAAACATGATTGAATGTGCAGTAAAGCTGAATTCCCGTGACGGGGAAATGTCTTATTATGAGGTGTGACTGCATGAAACACCTGGTGGTTGCAGTACACAATTAAATCCCTCCCTTTGAACTCGTTTTCACTTATGAGGTACCTGTTTTTTTTTGACACATGTGCAAATAAACTTCTCAACCACAATGGTAGTTAAGTCTCTCTTTGACAAGAGAAACCTTGTTTGACAAATGTTTTCCTAGTTAAGAAGGTCACATTTCAGCACCTCGAAATAATTTTGGTATTATGGGATATCTGTGTTTATTCATTTATTTCCAAGGAGTGAGTTACCAGTTTATATGATGTTGCTTCCTATTCTCAGTTTTCTTACCATGACTCAGTAATAAATATATATATATATAATCATAGAAAAGCAATGAACAAATTTAAGTATAAAAGTTTTAACTAGCAACGTGTTTTCTTTGAAACAGGCATTATCCTAGAGTAACATTTAATCATTCCACCAGGAAGACCCTCAGGATGCCAGCTGCTCCAAGACCAATAATAGTTTCCATTCCCATAATCCATCCTGGATTCTGCAACATTTTCTCAGGCTTAACATCACATAAGATGACTGGGCTCTTTTTCAGCTTGGAGTGCATGTCTAATAGTTTGTTCTTTGCTTACATTTTTCCCCTCCCTTAGCAATCCCAACCCTCTTTTCATATTGATTTTAGAACTCCACCATTTTATTGCTATCATTTATGTATGTATGTATGTATATGTATGTATGTATGTATGCATGCATGCATGTATGTATGTGTAGTTATTTATTCTAGGTCCCAACCACAGATTCCTCTCCCCCACCCAATCCACTCCTCTATTTCTGTTCAGAAAGGGACAGGCCTTCCAAGGGTATCAACAAAGCACGGCATATCAAGTTGCAGTGGGAATAAGCACCTTCCCTTGTATAAATGCAGGACAAGTCAAATCACTATGAGGAATAGGTCCCTAAGAGCCAGTCAAAGCATTAAGGATAGCCCATGTTCCCGTTGTTAAGAGTCCCATAAGTATACCAAGATATACAACTGTCACACACATGTGTATGAACCAGGTCAGGCCCTTGGAGGATCCCTGGTTTTTGGTTGTGACTCTGTGAGTTCCTGTGAGTCAGGTTATTTGTTTCTGTGGGTTCTCTTATGATGTATGTTCAATCACTCTGACTCCTACAATTCTTCTTCCCCTTTTTCAGTAGTCTTCTTGAGCTCAGCCTACAGTTTGACTGTGGGTCTTTGCCTCTGTTTCCATTAGGTCCTGGATAAAGGTCTTCTTCTGATGACAGTCTGATCATAGAAGTTGACCAGTTCAGGCTACATATCCCCTAGTAGATGGGGTCATCCTTGTAGATTCCAGGGAGATTCCCTTGCATCACTTTTCTACCTGACTCCCAAATGCCCCCTTTTCAGTCACCTATTTTGGGGCTCTCCTCCTCCACTCATCCCCCAACTGGATCCCTCAATTCCATACCTATTCTAGTTTACCCAGGAGATATTTTCTATTTCTCTTTCCCATAGAGATTCGTGCGTTTTGCTTCAGGCCCTTGTTACCTGGACTCCCTCAGTCTGTGGATTGCAGCATAGTTATCCTTTACTTTAGAGAAAATGGTCACTTTTGTCTTTCTGGGTCTGGGTTAACTCAGCATGATTTTTTTCTAGTTCCATCCATTTGCCTTACAATTTCCTAATGTTGTTGTTTTTACAGATGAGAAATAATCCATTATATAAATGTGTCACATTTCTTTTATCCATTCTTTGAGTGAGGTACATCTAAGGGGCCACTGCATTCGCACACCCGAAGGTGGACCTGCTGCTGACCTATTGCATCTTCATTACCAAGCTGATGCTGTTAATGGATGGAGCTTTGCAGAAGTGCCTAGGAAATGGGCATGGAGTCCATGAATGTCATTTATGACTTAAAAGAGATGTTCATTTGCTTCCTAGTGTCAGAACATGGCTACAAGGACACTTCTATCAAACACAGACCAAATGTGGTAGTGACTTGAAGTTAGATATCTCACTTTCCAGAACTGTGAGAAATACATTCATTTTCTTAAAAGTTATCTAGTTTGTGGTGTTTTGTTTTAGTAGAGGGTATGGGCTATTATGAAGGCCCTTGTTTGCACTGGGAAGAATTAATTATTCATCTCATATTCATAGTTAGCTTGAATTCTTATATTTGTTATTCACCCTGAGCATACCACACACACACTCACACTCACACACACACACACACACACACGTATCTAGGCACCAGGGAATGGGGGATAAATAATTTTGTGCTTACAGAAAAGTTATTAAATTAGTTTTTTCATATTTTTGTAACCATAGAGTTTATTTTCCAAAATTACTGGACTACAAAAAAAACAGAGCAAACCTGCCAAATATAGCAGAATATAAATATTCAGACCTTACTGATGAATTTGCCTTTGTTGAAAATATTTAGCAATGTAAAAGATTGAGGAAAAGATAGTAGAGTATCAAACAGTTCATTCTAAGGATATTGACTTGAAAGCGTCCAATTCAAGCTTTTTCTTCTTGAGGGATTTTTAAGCCAGTGTAAAGAGATTTGCCAAAGGTAAGTGAGTGATTTAAAGATAATAGTAAGAAAATTGGATAAGTGAAATGATAGAAATAAAGAAAATCTCCAAAGTAAAAGTAAAATGCAAAGTGGGGAACTTATGCTCCATGGGGTTATAGAATGGCCAAAGTGCTACATTTCGAAGATAAACTTATCTGATTAGCAAGCGAGAAGGGAGTCAAAACTAACTTCTATCAAACTTTTTGACTTTAATTGATTTTTGTTGTTGTTGTTGAATGATGATGCCCCTCGTTTGAGTGCTTTGAGTATATTTAAATAGAAATCAAGTAGTCATTGAATACCAAAAACTTCCGTGAATATTTTGTCTACTTCTTTCAGAAATCAGTTACAGAAATAAGTGATATATATTTTAAAATAAGTATTGAAAACAAATTAAAATGATGTGTGCTGTAAATGGCATACATTATTTATAGAATCGATTCCAATCAGGAGTATTACATATGCATATATATCAATTATGTTAAATAGAATTCAGATATTTAATGACAAGCTTCTATAGCAGGCTCAGAACTAATTATGGAATGAATAAACTATTATTCATCTTTCTAGATGTTTTTGAAATATCCTTGAGTATTTAGCATTGTTTTGAACAATGTTAGTTTTGTTAGTTTGTATTGTTGATAGCGAATTAATTTTATTAATCAAATAACTTTGCATTTGTATTTTCACTAACATAAAACTAGAATGACTCAATGATAAAAAAAAGCTGTTAAAAGACATTTCTGAGTGTTACTGAGCATTCAGAATTCTGGTTCTGTTACAATGTTAATATACTGAGGATGTTCATAGCCTTTCTTCTACATCAATTCTTTGTTATTATTTTAGATGAGATAAATGTGAATTACAAGTGGTTATTAAAATCAAGCCAAAGATTTTCCAAATATCAGAAAAAGTATGATTTTTAAAATACAAAACTAATTTAAAATATTATTTTATTAAATTGTTATTTTCCTTTAAAATTACTGTTTCTATGCCACTATTCTTTATGTCCTGTCTGGGCACCATCAGAGCAGTTCATGTTATGTGTGACTTACACATGGAAGTGTCCTTAATGCTGTCTGATGGATTGTTCGATCTCAAGAAAGTACATTGAATTCATGCATTCCAATGCTTTTCCTACCTCTTATTACCTGCTAAAACATGACAGCAATAATTGTCACGGTTAAGTGACACGTAGTATCTGGGAAATAATAGGTAGACTGCAGCCATGTTCCTCTTCATTTCTTGTGGCTCTAAATCTTGCTCTTACTATCATCCCTGGAAGTAGGGTTCAGGGTGGGCCTGGGACCTTCTCTGGAGAGAAGAAATTTCGGCTCCATTGTTCATTTCAGGAACAACTGAGAGCATTTCGTTCTCATAGGGATGTGACTCTTCTGAATGCCTACTCCTCTCCGATGCTGACACACTGAAGCTGCTGTGTGGAATGGCGGAAGATCTAGGGAGTTGGTCTGTTTGAAGACAAGAAGATTACACGAAGTTCATGTCAACAACCTAGCAATCATCTGGGAAGATTTTAAAATGCCATGCTAGGGAGGCTGACTAATATATGCAATGACAAGTCATGTTTCATTGTTTTCTCAGAGGTTTTTCCTCTTATTGTTGAACATCAGCTATTTCCTCTCATGTGTTGCCATGACAACAGTAGAGTAAGTTCAGCTTCGGGAAGTTTTGGTAGTTTTCTTTTCTTTTCTTTCTTTCTTTTTTACTTTTTATTTATTCTTTGTCTTTCACATTATACCTCCCGATCCCAGCCCATT
>LOEQ01017494.1:3489-21198 GCA_001685075.1 Bramus lutescens
GCAGGGAACCCTGACTGCTCTTAGGACTGGAGAGGGAGGGGGAGGGGAGGGAGGGAGGGAGGGGGAAGGAAATGGGAGGAGGTGGAAATTTTTAATAAAAGAAAAGAAATAGGCATGTTGAAAGAAGGACTGGACTGGATAAGCAAATGCTAACAAATCTAACTGTAGAAAACAGTTAAGTGGGACATCCGATGGTATAATTATCACCTAATCAATAATGAACTAATGCTATTTTTATGTTGCTATATGCTAATTAAAATAATAATAAACCCTAAAAAAAAGATTTGTTTTCCTGAGTCTTACTGTGTTCAGACTTGAAAGGGACATTAAAGGGCACAGGTTGTGTACTTATTTTCTGCGATGGTTCACAGTTCATAATGAGATTAATTTTGAATTTCCAAGAGAATAAACAGCTCCAGTCTGCTACTGGAAGTGAAATGACTTGGAATGTAGGATAAAGTAGAAGAGTTAGGAATAACGAACACAGGAGCCCTGCTTGCTCACGACTACAAATGATGCCTGTCAAGGGCTGCAGTGTTCAGCTGATTTTGTGCCATGCTGTTAGTAGTGAGCAGGAAGCCATAGTTCTCACAGAAGACTTCCCTGGATAAATTACAGCGGGACTCATTTCATGTTGTGATCTATTGCATCCTGTAGCGATGCAAGATTTTACAGGACACATAAGCCACAGAAGAGACTAGAGTGTATGTGATAATGTAGGATTCTCCTGCTTTTTCCCATGTTTATAGCAAAAAGTCCAATGGTTTTTTACCAATAGCAGCATACTAAAATGAGGAAAAGAAAGGGGAAGGGATTGAAAACCAAATGAAAAGAATGAATGCTGGTTAAACAGCTCACATTCCTACAAAAACAGAATGAGAGGGGTGTTAATAGAAGAATCCCTTCTCATCTTGCTGCCAGAAAGGGGCTAGAAACCAAACACAAAGCTATTCATAGCCACCTGGCTGGCAATAATGGAAATAAAGATGAAAAAAGACAAACATGAAGTAGACAGGTTGCTGTGTGAACTGCGTGCTATCACGGACCACTGAATGTACCTGAAGAGCTCTTGCTATCATGGAAGAGATGCATATTCAAAAATAACACAATCGTCAAACCAGAGGTAGATTGGCTACAGGTGTTGGTCAAAGCTTTGGAAGGAGTGGATGAGGATGCGGTAGTGAGCCCACACTGCTCCTGGGTGGCAGGATGTTAGGGAGGTTTGCTTCTTCCTTTCTAAGACATCTCTGTCTATGATCATTACATTGCCCCTTTAATGGAAATAATGAATTTTGTAGTTGGACTGACAGAAATCAGTAAAAGCAAGAAATTAAGGTTAACAGGAGAGGCTCATGGTTTCTCTGCATATACTGCGCATCGGCTCGTGAGATTGTTTAGTAGAGATTGCATTCAGTCTGTCCATTTGAAGCTGACACTCCCTTTTGCAAACTCCACCATTTGACATTCTGTGTATAAGAGGGAGTGAAGTAGTGAGGAATATTTGACAGCATTCTCATCCAAACATGAAGGTACTGGAAGTTGTCTTCTACTGTGTTGTGTTGGGCTCCCTAAACTCTGAGGAAATCAAGCCTCTGTCTTAAGAAGTATGTTTGCTATTCAGCCCAAGAGAGAACGCCAGAGCTCTGTGGTCTGGGAACTCAAGATCCCCAGCTGTCAGCTTAGCTTACACCTCAGAACAATTTTATATTCAACCTTTTATCTCTCTTTGGTATTTTCCTACAGATTTACCTGCATTTCAGCTCAAAAATACTAACAAAGGATTGTGACTTTCTCATTGAAAGACCACCATTCTAAACTCCTCCTTTGCTGCTTCTGATTATATTCATTTCATCTCCTTTCCAAAACTACAACTTCCACATCCTAGGTAAATTTGTTGCAATCATTAAAGCCCAGGTTCATTCAAGAATCTGAACTTTCCTAATATTGAGGCAAATTAAAATTAGATTGTTTTTTCACACATAAACACATTTCATATATGGGAGATCAGCTAGAGTTAGAAAATCACATTTTTTCTTCAGCTACAAGTTATTGATTTACTCAGCCATGATATCCTAATTATTTCCTCTGGGCCTTGCAGTGAGCTGCTTTGTGTACTCAAAATATTGATGTCTTAGACTCTGCATGAGAAATAATGTCTTTGTAGATATAAGGAAATCAAAATGGAGATAATGTTGCCTTAGTGTGTATGCTAAATGATTTCCTCTTCAGATGAGAAAAGGAAGGAAATTTTGGGTATTGAGACACAGACGGAAGGCTAGGGAAGCATAGGCAGAAATTTGAACTCTTCTTCCACAACCCAAGAAATCCTAGAATTTGCCAGCTACCATGGGAAGCTGGAGGAAATGAAGAAAGGTTCCCCACTTAAAACTCGAGAGAGAAAGTAAGGTCTTGCTGAGCCTGTATACTGGACTTCCAGTCTTCAGAACTGTGAGAGACTAAATTCCTGTTGCTTTCAGCCACTCGGTTTATGACATTTTCCAGAGTAGTTCTAGGAAATGGTTTAACCTGCTCTGATATCCTGTGTGAGGCTCAAGTAGGCATGCACACCAAATAGCATCATGATTTGGTCTCTGTTTCACTTCACAGTCCTTTGAGCACTCCCTGAGCTCAAGAGCTAGCTTCAAAATTAGGAGTTACCACCCTGCATTCTGATGAAAGATAAAAGCAGATAGAGCTGGTTGAACCACTGCTAACCTGCATGGAGTGTTGAACATGAGCTGTGTACCCACTGAGCATTTCCCGAAGCATTCCACTCCATGTAAGGACTCTACGACTTACCTATCACTTTCTCATTGTACAAATACCCATCCTATTCATTGAGTTTGTGGTGGGGCCCAGCTTCAAACCCAGGCACATATAACCTGAGAGTTTTTGTCTTCTTATGCATGAATCTAGACTCCAGGCTAGGCATCTGGAGACAGCTGCATATAGAATAGTCAGCTATAGGAAGGAAAGATGAGGATCCCAGGAGCTCTTTGAGAATAGTCACTGAGATGCTTCATGCAAATGTAGCAGTCTTCAGACTTCTCAAGGAGAGGCTGGGGAGTCCTCCACTTTTATCTTCCTTGTGGGACTCTATGCTACTCCACAGCAAGGACTAGGCACTATTCACTGAATATACAAATATTGAACAGAGTAACTTCCACTATGCAGAGACTCTTGTTGCTCTGTAAAACTCTACAGAGATCTAAATGATGGTTTCTGGATGGAATCTATCATTTCAGACACAAATGGAGGGAGAGGGATTGCAAGGGAACAGATGGTGGGAAGAACAGCCAGGAGGAACCAATGGTTCAGAAGACAAGGAGTGGAGAGCCACCAAACTCTGACACAAAAGAGAAAGTACAGGAAGGTCTGGAGAGGGCCAGTTCTCATTCCCATTTAGGACTTTTGGTAATGGTCAGAACAAAAGTTTCAGCCTTTCTCTGAAATCTGGAGCCTTAGAATTAACAGAACTACAACCCTGAGAAATGAGGCATGAAAGCGTTACCAATGAACACAGTGTCTTTGTGTCCAGGTGAGCACAGAGCCCAAACAAGCACACAGATAACACAAAAGAGTGAGTGAAGAAAGATGGATTCCAGGCTTCTCTCCAAACAAAGGGAACAGGAGGATTTGTTTTTCAGAGATGCTATACTCACTCATGTAGGCATTGTGATTGTTCATTTTAAAGTCATCATTTAAGAAAGAGGGAGAGAGTAGACACAATTGGGGGCACAATTAGCTCATGGCTATTCCTGGAATTCATTTTGCAAGGATCCACTGACTGGACAGGTATGTCTCCGGGTGTACTCAGCTTGCAACATAAAATTCATCTGAAAATAAGGAGAAGGGTACTTTGCGGTTACTCTAATAAAGTTTGCCCTGAAAGGTGCCTGCCTTTCAAAGGAGGCTGAAGGAGGAGAGGACATAGGAAAGACAGGAGTGATATTTGCAAAAGCCTGGAATTATAACTTGAAAAATGAGGAAAGATGAGGCAACTGAAGGGAGAGGCCACAACAGAGATCAAAGAAACGGAGGAGCAGAGGCAGAGATCTGGCTTGGGAGAGTGGGAGGCATCTTTCTTTCTGACTTTGTTTTCTTAGGGCAGATATCTAATTGGTTTATGCTCCTGTCTCAATCTGACTGAACTGAAGAACTGCCTGAGGAATTTTCAGAAATACAGATTTCCAGACCAGGCCCCTAGACAATGGGCTTCAGGGACTTATGCACAGGGACGCAGCCTGTCAAAGTAATGTTTTAGCACCAGCCTACACCTCTCAAAACTCTCACAGAGTAAATGAAGCATTCACCAACCTTTGAACATAACCTGCAAAGAATACTCCTTGCTGTAGGAAATCCTACAGCAGGTAGCCTTTAAGTTACCCGCCCTTTGGGCATGGCCTCTTATACTATTTATGCTGATGAAAAGCCCACACCCAGGCCCTCTTTTCTGGCTGCAGGATTCGGTTGCTCTTCCATTCTAGCAGAGGATTCTGATTTGTGAGTCTACCCCTAAATAAATAACCATCTATTATTCTCAGTTCTGAGCTANTGTGTGTGTAGGGCTTATTATCTTCATTTCCTCAGGTGTCATTGCTAGTAATAACTTACTTCCTTGGCCTGGAATTCTGTTTTCTCACTCAGACTCTGGCTTTGTTTAGCCAGCCACCTTCTGGGCCTTTCCACTTGAATATTCTACTCCTACACATGCGGCTGCTTCTCAGCCTTCAGTGAACGCTAATGTAAGCCCCTGAGCCTGATGCTCAGAACTTCCCCACTGGGAAGTTGATCTCAAGCTTCCCACAATAGTGATCCTGGGGTCACAATTTAAGCAGCAGTGATTGATGTCAATAGATGTGCTTGAGGTCAGCATCTCCTTCCCTTGGTCCAAGTTGGATGCTCTAAAAAGTCAGGCACTCTGAAGCAAGTGCCACCTCTCAGACTGCATTGTCTCTGTGTCACTAACTTATTCTCAGCATAGGAGCAAGTATTCTCAACTTATTCAATTATTCACAAACAGACCGACTTTAGACCCTACCTCTAAAACATCAGCAAAGAGCTCAAGACACTTTTCTTTAAGGCAAGAGGAGTCTCCTAGGCACAATGTTAAAAGCTGCGTCGCGACTGTCACGTGAAAGTTGTGGATGGATACAAGTATAATGGGCCTGGAAATTGATGATTTCTCTGGTAATATTAGCCCACAATCAGNCAAACAGACCGACTTTAGACCCTACCTCTAAAACATCAGCAAAGAGCTCAAGACGCTTTTCTTTAAGACAAGAGAAGTCTCCTAGGCACAATGTTAAAAGCTGTGTCGGGACTGTCATGTGAAAGTTGTGGATGGATACAGGTATAATGGGCCTGGAAATTGATGATTTCTCTGGTAATATTAGCCCACAATCAGAAAGCCATATGGAAAACAGTCTGAATTTACAGTTGTACAATAACTTAACAAAAATGGAGAGGAAAGCAAGAGAAAGAGACAAGAAGAAACTTGTCAGGCATTATTTTTACTAAAATGTGCTGTCCAGGTGCCAAAACATACACTAGCTGACGAGCTAAGGCACTAGACTCTTAACGGCTGGAGGAGGCTCGAGCTCTAATTGGCTGATTGACAGTCATTGCCTTCCAGGCTGACAAAGCTGTCCCTGGCTGATGTCTTCAGAGCACACAGATCCGCAGCTCCCCACCCACTCTCCACTTCTCTTTTCTGCTTTGTTTCACTGCTTTTTCGATGGCGCTCACTGCCTCCCACATCCACCCTGCATCAGCTTCCAGACTCTCCGGGGACCTCGGCTCCGCTGTCTAACTTTCCATTTCCTGACTGTCTCCTTTATTATCTCTTCCAGCTCCTGCCACTTCCAATATGTCGTTGTTTTCAGTGGGGAAGGTCCATCTGCAACGCTGCAGCAAACATCTCTTACTTCTTCTACTTTTCCCCATTTATTCTGAAACATACTTTCCCTGTCTTTGTTGGGGGGAGACTTGTACTCATCTGTATATTCCTGAAGGGGCTGCTGGTCTTAGTACTCTGACTTAGTTAACTTTTTGCTACTGTGACAGACAGGGTGTCTGATATAAGCAACTTGAAAAAAAGGAATATCTTGACCCCTTTGCTCGTAATAACACGCCTCCCTCTCTATGGCTGGACTCCAGGAGTTCTGCCCAGTTCTTGGCTGTGGATCTCTGCATCTGCTTCCATCAGATATTGGATGAAGGTTCTATGATGACAATTAAGTCATAGAGAGCGATATTAATAGTAAAAGGGCCATGTTAGGGAAACACACAGAAACAGCTGACTGGAGCTATTGGGACTGACAGCTGGGGAAACAGCATAAGATCAAACTAGGTCCTCTGAATGTGGATGACGGTTGTGTGGCTTGGGCATTTTGTGGGGCCACTAGCAATGTAACCAGTATTTATCCCTAGTGCATGACCTGGCTCTTTGGAGCCCATTCCCCCTGGATGGACACCTTGCTCAGCCTAGATATAGGTGGAGGATCTTGGTTCTGCCTCAAGTGATGTGACAGACTTTGTTAACTCCCCATGGGAGGCCTCACCCTCTTTGAGGAGTGGATGGGGGTTGGGTGGGGAGAAGATAGAGAAAATGGAAGGATGGGAGGGAGGGGGAACTGGGATTGGTATGGAAAATAATAGTCTTTTAAAAATAAAATTGAAAGAAGAAAGCAGTCCATTACTGCATCAATACAGTGTGGAAGGATACAGTCCTTCACTGCATCAATACAGAGTGGAAGGATACAGTCCACCACTGCATCAATACAGTGCAGAAGGATACAGTCCATCACTGCATCAATACAGTGCGGAATGATACAGTCCATCACTGCATCAATACAGTGTGGAAGGATACAGTCCATCAATGCATCAATACAATGTGGAAGGATACAGTCTATCATGACCCCCAATACAGTGTGGAAGGATACAGTCTACCCTGGCATCAATACAGTGTGGAAGGATACAGTCCATCACTGCATCAATACACTGTGGAAGGATATGGTCCACCCCAGCATCAATACAGTGTGGAAAGATACAGTCCATCACTGCACCAATACACTGTGAAAGGATACAGTTCATCACTGCATCGATACAGTGCGGAAGGATACAGTCCACCCCAGCATCAAGGCGTAGAAAAGCACGGGAATGAAAGTGAGATGTTGACTGGTCACTGTTCATCTACAGCCAGGAAGCAGAGAGTGAAGAAGAGTATGGACTGTGTTAAAACCTCAGGATATGGTCCCAGCATCCCTACTGGGTGAGATAAATGGTCCCAGACTGCACGGTACTAGCCCGCTGACTGCTCCTTTAGGCTTTTGTTATGTATGACTGTCAGAGGAGAATCATTAAAGTAGCTAAGGGAGGATATTAACTCCACACTGAATAAAACCAATCTCCCTCTGCCCCACATAGCACAGCCCTCTTTGTGGGTGAGTAGAGCAATCCTAAGATCATGTGAGAGCTGAGATAAGGAGTGGCCCAGTATAAGTGGGCACATAAGAAAGGCGACATGGCTACTCCAAATCCATTGACTATGATTAACTTCACATTAAAAGCGTTGAGTCCAGGGAGTCATTTTCCACCATCCCTCACTCATACCTCTCTGTCCTATCCAAGATATTTTGAGTTGAGCTTCTGTCATCTGTATCTAAAAGAAGACTAAACCTGAAAATTCCTAGCCACTGGGTACAATAAAAAGGTAAGTTTCCTACGCATGTGAGTTTAGTGTCTTCTGTTTGTTTAGCTTTATCCGTGGCTTGGTGTTTAATTTCTGTCTGTCTCCCTTCTCCCCCACCCTCCACCAGAGCATCTTCTAGCACCCTCTCACCCTGGAGTCTTCAGCAGCCACACACAGCACCAGAGAAGAGCTGCCCATGCTCTCTGGTGAGGTGTGGGAGGCTCACGTTTCCAGTTCCCGCCAGGCTGACATCTTTGTAGAAAACTATCAAAATAAACGACTAGATCATGCACGTGGACATGAGAGTGCCAAACTACAAGACACCGGCAGAACTCTTAGACTGTCTGCTTGTGGACAAAGAACAGTCTGTGAATTGGCATTAGCCATGGCTTCTGCCTTGGGTGGCACCCACACGAGGAGCTGCAGCAGCTCAGCTGGATTTTTAATACTGCTCTAAATTATGTTTAAGAAAGTGGTTTGTATTAGCACGCTGTGGAATAAAAACCTGTTCCTGCTTGGGGGACTGTCATGAATAAGTCACGTCTCCCCTGCTTAATTTCCTAAACTAAATAAATACTTAAGATGTCCAATTTTAACAAAAAATGAAAAGCATATAACTCTAGGTCTTAAAGACCAAATAAACAACATCAGGAAAGTATTTATTGTATTAATAATATTCGTTTCTTTTTACCATTCATAAATTATTACACAGTATCATCAGTATTGATATCATGAAATCCTGCACTAATAAGAAGTTTCAACAAAATGGGTGAGTCTAAGAATTAAATGTCAGGAAACTCATACACAGCTCTGCGAATATACACAAGCTTGAGAAAATTGTCCTCATTTGCTGTCACTGGGATTGTTCAAAGCTTTTCAAAAAATAAAAAGAACTACATAATTCTGAGCCTGGCATACCTCATAAAATGCTTGATTTTTTTATTGTTCCTAATATTTCAAAAAGCTAATTTTCTGGGCTTATGGCAAAATGCCAATTTCCCTTTTGAGTGCACAGTCTTTGCCATCAGGCAGACAGTACAAGAAAGTCGAGTAGACATGTTCAGCATGGCTGAGAAAGACAGGATAAGGAGTAAGAAATGAATCCCCTTTCAATCTTTAATAGAACTGGTAACAAGTTTGTATCAAATTTCATTCAAGATTTTGAGAAAGACTCAAGGGGGTTGAAATTTTATATAAACTTTGATGTTATTAGGCAAGGTTAAAGTGACCAATTTGAAACACAAAGTTAAGCTAAAAAGCACAAAATTTCATTTATAAATTAATGGGAGGGAATTTATCACAGGGAACCAAGATACATTGCTTGCTTGCTTCTGTTTTCTCATGGGCTAATTAGAAATTTTCAGATAACTGGGTTTTGTACGTGGGATGAGAGAGAAGGGCTGAAGAAAATTCCACATTGAGACTTTATGTTTATCTTTATAATTCTAAATAGAATTTTATTTACCAATTAATTTATCTGCTTAAGATGCTTTGGGATGTAATTTTATATTAAAAGTTCTTCCTCAAAGAAAAACAGAATTATGTCTGTATAGGTATGCTAAACAATATGTTCTTTCAACAACTTATGCACTATTAACTTATGAGGGATCTGGCTCACTGGTTTGCCCTTAAAATGTCCTACGTTACTGATATTTCTAAAACTATTATTTAAAGTTTCTGTTCTTTATTGCCATTTTTGTCTCTGTTCATCATGCAGTTGGCCTGACTGTCAGAACAGATAGTAGGTGTGCAGGGCATGATATCCACGGAACGAAGTCATCTTCAGTGGAAAGAATGCTTCTCCACCTTCTCTACCCTTGATGGTAGCTGTTTTCCAAAGGAAAATTATACCTTAACCATCCTAGAAGGTGAGGCTTCTCAGTCAATTGTCATGTGGCAGCCTTGTCTTTACTCTTAACCTTATGGAACAGCTACCTCTCTTCAGGAGGGGCTGGTATGGCAGGGCTGATGCCATTCTATTTCTAACTGATAATTTATACATACGACAGGAAAGAGGATAAAAGTATGAACTGATTATAGTCATTATATCTTTATCCTGCCTAGTAAAAATTTGCCAAGCCTTCCCCTTTCCAGGGAGCTCAAGTAGAAGACGGAGTTGTACGTCACTGTGTTCCCAGGACATTCAGGAGCACTGGGACAGGAACCACAGATGATGAACACATACAGATTTCTTGTTTTTCTACAAAATCACATGAGTTCAGTGGACACACAGAGAGGAGATTTGAATCCACTAATTAGAAAGAGGCCAAGTTTCCCCTTCCTCTTTCTAGTGCAGTGTTTCCCTTCCAGCTGTCAGTAGAACGTATTTTCTGTGTTTTCCTTGGATGATGCCTCTCAACTCTGGCAGGTTCTACAGAGATGGAAACAGCTTCTGTGATTCGCCTGCTTCTCTCCAAGCTTCGCTATCTGTTTTAGATTGTTTGTTTCTCGGGTCTCTTTCTAGTATGTCATAGCTCTTCTATGCCAAAACCTTTCTGTTCGCCATTAATGTTACTGTTTCTTTATACAAAATGCCAGTGAAAAAATGCCATGCCTATGACCATTTCTAAGCTGTGGAAATGGACACTAAGGGAAATTCCTACCAAGAAGGTTATTTATTCCCTTCATGTAGAGCAACTTCACAGATCCTATTGAATTACTCAATATTAAAGAGAATAATACATTAAAATTAAGCCATTGTCTTTTCCAGTGAACACACACACACACACACACACACACACACACACACACACGAGATGGGGGGAGAAGGAAAGAGAGAGGGAGAGAGAGACAGACAGACTCTACCTAATTTCATTTACCACCTCTCCATCTTTATTTTCTTCCCTCTGCTTCATGAAGAGAACTAGAGGTTTAAGTGTTTTCAAAAGTTAATTGGCAACCATTTTGACAGGTAATATTTCGTTATTCTTGCCTCTGATAATTTTGGCACATTAAGTTAATGGTATTCAATTGTCCTTCCTTTCTAACTTGGAGAGTACAAAAGCAAATTCATGTAGTATAGAAACAGAAAAGATAACTCAACATAATCATCAACCATAGTGATTTCATTAGTGATTCTGCTAGAAGTAATTCTGGAAAATTTCAAGATAAAAATACATGTATTTTAAAATCTTCTGTTATTTCAATGCTAAATTAGAGAAATAATTTAAACAGTGCTATATCTTCACTCTTGGTCTGTCATTTTCTCTACAGTCTGGCATAGAGAAAAACTTCATACTTAGAGAAAAATGAGTAAAAACAGCAAAAACTAACAAAATAAAACAAAACCCGTATGACTTGTTTCTTTCCCATGGTGCAGGCCTATTTCTAAATCATTTGAAACTAACCTCTCTTTCTTGACTAAGAGTGAATTTCAAAATCTCTGTTGAGGCAGTTTTCGAGGTCGGTAGAACTATTGAATTTTAATAAAACTGGAGATCAAGTTAAGTTCACAGATTGAAACTATTATGACATAAGTGTTCACTTTCCATTTTGATGACATTGCTGAGTCTGGTACCTTTTGTCTCCTCCTGAAGGATTGAGTTTAAGGGCAGTCCCTGGGGAACGGTGCCTTCTGCCATTTGCAATATCAAGAGCAGCTGTGTTGGAACATCAGGCCAGGGAAGACACTGCATGCCAGCAGTCAAAATACACACAGCTACACTGGGAGCACACGAGCCCGAAAGATCTCCATCAGAAGGCAGGCTGGCAATGTTGGAGCAGTCTGTCATTCCAGCGCAGAAAGGTTGGCTTATGTAACCCACTTGAAAATCAATTGCCATCTCCCCGGTCCGTGGTACGGGAAAGCTGGCAGGAAAGCAATTAGACCCCATTCTGTGATAATTAAGGATATGCCAGTTTTATTCACTTAGCCCAGCTTGCTCTCTGCTTCACAGAATTTAGGATGTACCAGGTAGTATTCCATTCTGGAAAGCCCCATGGTCAAGTAGCAAATCAAAGGGAGATGCAAGTGTGGCTTTACTTGCTTGTAAAAACTACATAAAGAAAAACCCACTTCAAAAATTAAGAAAACAGATGATACTCAGGAAACAGAAACATCCAGCTGTTCAGAGAAATCCCATTGCTCACTTAGGAAACTTTTCACCAGATGAAGGAACTGTTAGTTTTGTACAAAGACAAAAATTTCCAGAAAAAGAAAGGTTTTTAATGTTTGTAAGAACCATTAATAAAAAGAGAGGTCCTGGATTTTAGAGAGATCTGGTGAGGTATATTTTGAGGCTTAGAGGGAATGAAGAGACAAATTATGTAATTATATTATACTCTTAAAAAAAGGCATTTTTTTTTGAAAATCCAGTTCTCTTCATATAGCTATGGTATGATTACTTGGTGACCAATATCTTCTTGGCATGTGGCATTTAGCTTTAATTGCCAACTAGAAGCAATCTAGAATCACCTATGGAGAACCACAATGAATGATTGTCTAGATTAGACGGACCTGTGGGTTTGTGTCCTGGGGGATTGTTTTGATCACATTGACTGGAGAAGGAAGACCCCCTGGGTGGCATTATTTCCTGGGCAGAGAATCCTGACTGTATAATGCATGAATTTGTTAATTCCCTGCTCTCTGCTCTTGACGCCATATCCAGTGACCAGTTCTTCCATGGTTCTGCTCTGGTGACTTTCCTGAAACAACAGACTATCACCTGGACCTGTGATCTCTTCCCAAGTGGCTTTTCAGGGTGTTCTACTACAGAGAACAGGAAATAAAACTAAGTGTCAAATGCTCCTTTCGGGCTATATGGCTTTGACTTAGATATGTAGTGCTGTGTCTTCCGGTCTAAAAATCTACCTTTTCAATTAAAAGAATGTGTGGTCTAATTGTACAGAATAATGCAATCTGTGGAACATGAACCAATGCCTTCTTGAGCACACACACACATACAACTGCACTGTATATAGGAAGTAGTTGAAAAGTATGATTTATATACCCCAGATTTATACAAAACCCCCAAGGGAGAATGAGAGTGACCCTGACTTGATTGGTAGTAAATTTGCACTCCCTGGTAGAATGAAAGCTCAGAACAGAAAGCAAGTTAAATTGTAGAAGGAAAATGTTCCATTTACACCCAAGCGCTGTGGTCTGCTCTACTCTCTGCTGTAAAGCAATACAGTGTACAGGAGCAGCCACGGCAGAGTCAGCCCAAGACATAGTTTCTCGCCAACGCTTGGTCAATCATGATTGTCAGAAATCACCTAACCCTTCCAAGCTCAGTTTATTTAATATAGCGGAGAAGAGCTGGAACGGAAATCCCCTTCCAAAGCAGGGCTCTTTCCTTAGTGACCTCTGTCAGTGTCCTAATCTGCTTCACTGATGCTGCGATGAACATCTCGTCCTTCCTAGCTCAGAGCTAATGACAGGGTTAAACAGACACTTGCTGAAGTGAAACGAAGCCAGTTCCAGAGTTCAATGTGTGCTGCAGGGATTCCTTTAAGTTACCTGCCCACTTGGGCGGGGCATCATATACTATAAATGCTGATGTAAAGCGTGCCTCCCCGCTCTCTCTTCTGGCTGCGGCATTTGGTTGCTGGTCCCTTTTTGTGCAGAGCATTGTGATCTGTGAGTCTACCCCTAAATAAATAACCCTCTATTATATTCAATTCTGAACTAGTGTGGGATTTCATTTAAGTGTTCTTCTTCATCTGGCACTGAACTATAGAGTAACTATAATTCTTTCTTGATATCTGTTTGGTTATATGTAATTTTACTCTGTTAAAGTTAAAACCTTCCTCTTTTATTTAAACAGAAAAGGGGAAGTGATGTGGGAGTCCCCTCCGTATGCTGTGAATACCATTGGTTAATAAAGGACTGCTTTGAGCCTATAGTAGAGCAGGGCAGAAAGAGCNCCCCTAAATAAATAACCCTCTATTATATTCAATTCTGAACTAGTGTGGGATTTCATTTAAGTGTTCTTCTTCATCTGGCACTGAACTATAGAGTAACTATAATTCTTTCTTGATATCTGTTTGGTTATATGTAATTTTACTCTGTTAAAGTTAAAACCTTCCTCTTTTATTTAAACAGAAAAGGGGAAGTGATGTGGGAGTCCCCTCCGTATGCTGTGAATACCATTGGTTAATAAAGGACTGCTTTGAGCCTATAGTAGAGCAGGGCAGAAAGAGCCAGGTGGGGAAAACTAAACTGAATGCTGGGAAAAAGAAGGGCAGACACACGCTTTACATCAGCATATATAGTACATGAGGCCCTGCCCAAGTAGGCAGGTAACTTAAAGGCTACTGGCTGCAGGTATTCCTACAGCAAGTGTGGACACTGTACCTGTGGTCGAGCCATCTCCCCATGCCCCAGCTTTTAGTGTGGATACATGAAATAGCCCGTTCTCTAACACATACAGCTGAGCCTGTGAGAACTCATCCGGCACGTTTCTATGCTACATGCTAAGCAATATTGAAAATCTCTAGTTTGTGGTCTTGCTCATCACAGTTATTTTGGGACTTAAAGGGGACAGAAGGAGAAAGTATAAAGAGACCCCTCTTTGCTAAGGAAAGCATTTGCCCACAACCCTGTTGCATATCAAAAGGAAAGGGATTAATAATCCCATCCATCAAAGAAATGGTACTAGAGAGACATCGAACATCAGGGCACACTTTCCATGAATGCTGACCCTATTCCCGACAGCTAATGCTACTTCTCTATTTCTGACATTTATACCAACTTTAATAAAACTCACACAGGAAATACTTCATTAAAAAAAACAATGGATAATGTCCCAAGATCAATCAAGAAAACGAAAAGTCCTCTGGCACCTAAATGGCAGACTTGTCTTGCACTGTTTGGTGTTATGGAAAATGCCGGGTGTCAGAAAAGCCTCTGGGTCTGGTTAAAAAGTAGTGACAGTCCACAGAGAAGAGAAAGCCCAGAACTTATTTGATGAGCAAAAAGCTCTAAAAGACAAGCTGTTCCAGCCCCCAGAAAACAAACAGGATACAGCCATCAATAAGCCTTCCCACACAGTCTCTTGAGGCCTGCTGAGAGTTTTCCTCTATTTTCCATGATGTTAAGGTGTAGCTAAACCGATTCACCCTTCTGTCCTACACTTGCCTCTTAGGCATGAGAAGCAAGGAAATGTTCAGAAAGAATCATCATCACATTTATTAGTTACACGTATAGATTTTGTCTTAGATACAACTTCAAGCTGCAGGAAAAAGTTATCCTTTGACGTTGGAGATAAATAAACCTCTTAATGGGTTGGAATCAGCTTGTAGAACTCCCAGTGTAGCTCTAGGGAAGCCACAGGCACTGTTGGCTGCACAGTCCGACACCTCCCTGTTCCCCACTACCAGTCAGGAAGGATCATTTCTCCCAAGCCTGAAAGCCAGCTTGCTCAGCTCCTTTCCTTCCTTGATGTCCTTGAAAATAAGTCTCAGGCTGTTGTCATTGTTGCCCAACCAGACACTAGGAGTGGTCAGGGAATCTCAAACAGGAGAACCAGCTCTTAGCTCCCCTTTCAGAGGAGTTCTGTGAGACAGTTTCAGTGTTCCCCCTCTCTGCTGTGCAAATCTACATTCTGGAAGAAAGCCCATTTTACAAGGCGTTGTTGCGTCGAGAAGACATCATGGGAGCGGTGGTGGAGTCAATTTCTGCCAACTGCCTCTCATTTGCAAAGGTCTTTAGAAAAGAAGAGATTAATCCTACAGGGCTCTCTGCCTAAGCTAGGCTGTTGGTCTCTTTTTATTGTCCTTTATAATTCCTCTTGAAACAAAAGATTTCTATTGATTGGGCATAGCTGTAAACTCCCAAATATCATGCATATTTCCCCAACGGGGAGCTAGCGTGCAGAACTCAGTCAAGGGCTTGACTTTACAGCCACCACACTTTCTCCTGCCCAACCCAAGAGGCGGCACCAAGCAATTAATTAATCCTCGTACCAATGGCTCTGTATTCACAAGCACTACCGACTCTAGTAAAACAAACTTCATCTATTTATGTAGCACCTTCCTTGGCTGCTAGAACAAACTGTTTAACCTTTGTTCCTGAGCTTTCACAAATTCCCTTCCAGCACATATTAGCTCCACTTAATATTCACAGAGAGTAAAGCATTCCAAAGTTTTCTTGGCCAGAAACAGAATGAAGATTGCTCTTCCAGATAACACAGCTGTGTACAAAGGCAAAATCGCTGAGCAGTGGGGCAGAATATGATGCGACNCCCTGTTGCATATCAAAAGGAAAGGGATTAATAATCCCATCCATCAAAGAAATGGTACTAGAGAGACATCGAACATCAGGGCACACTTTCCATGAATGCTGACCCTATTCCCGACAGCTAATGCTACTTCTCTATTTCTGACATTTATACCAACTTTAATAAAACTCACACAGGAAATACTTCATTAAAAAAAACAATGGATAATGTCCCAAGATCAATCAAGAAAACGAAAAGTCCTCTGGCACCTAAATGGCAGACTTGTCTTGCACTGTTTGGTGTTATGGAAAATGCCGGGTGTCAGAAAAGCCTCTGGGTCTGGTTAAAAAGTAGTGACAGTCCACAGAGAAGAGAAAGCCCAGAACTTATTTGATGAGCAAAAAGCTCTAAAAGACAAGCTGTTCCAGCCCCCAGAAAACAAACAGGATACAGCCATCAATAAGCCTTCCCACACAGTCTCTTGAGGCCTGCTGAGAGTTTTCCTCTATTTTCCATGATGTTAAGGTGTAGCTAAACCGATTCACCCTTCTGTCCTACACTTGCCTCTTAGGCATGAGAAGCAAGGAAATGTTCAGAAAGAATCATCATCACATTTATTAGTTACACGTATAGATTTTGTCTTAGATACAACTTCAAGCTGCAGGAAAAAGTTATCCTTTGACGTTGGAGATAAATAAACCTCTTAATGGGTTGGAATCAGCTTGTAGAACTCCCAGTGTAGCTCTAGGGAAGCCACAGGCACTGTTGGCTGCACAGTCCGACACCTCCCTGTTCCCCACTACCAGTCAGGAAGGATCATTTCTCCCAAGCCTGAAAGCCAGCTTGCTCAGCTCCTTTCCTTCCTTGATGTCCTTGAAAATAAGTCTCAGGCTGTTGTCATTGTTGCCCAACCAGACACTAGGAGTGGTCAGGGAATCTCAAACAGGAGAACCAGCTCTTAGCTCCCCTTTCAGAGGAGTTCTGTGAGACAGTTTCAGTGTTCCCCCTCTCTGCTGTGCAAATCTACATTCTGGAAGAAAGCCCATTTTACAAGGCGTTGTTGCGTCGAGAAGACATCATGGGAGCGGTGGTGGAGTCAATTTCTGCCAACTGCCTCTCATTTGCAAAGGTCTTTAGAAAAGAAGAGATTAATCCTACAGGGCTCTCTGCCTAAGCTAGGCTGTTGGTCTCTTTTTATTGTCCTTTATAATTCCTCTTGAAACAAAAGATTTCTATTGATTGGGCATAGCTGTAAACTCCCAAATATCATGCATATTTCCCCAACGGGGAGCTAGCGTGCAGAACTCAGTCAAGGGCTTGACTTTACAGCCACCACACTTTCTCCTGCCCAACCCAAGAGGCGGCACCAAGCAATTAATTAATCCTCGTACCAATGGCTCTGTATTCACAAGCACTACCGACTCTAGTAAAACAAACTTCATCTATTTATGTAGCACCTTCCTTGGCTGCTAGAACAAACTGTTTAACCTTTGTTCCTGAGCTTTCACAAATTCCCTTCCAGCACATATTAGCTCCACTTAATATTCACAGAGAGTAAAGCATTCCAAAGTTTTCTTGGCCAGAAACAGAATGAAGATTGCTCTTCCAGATAACACAGCTGTGTACAAAGGCAAAATCGCTGAGCAGTGGGGCAGAATATGATGCGACTTTGGGGCAGTTCTCTACTTCATCGTGACTCAGTTTCCTCATATGTAAAGTGGAATCTACCCGGAGTGTGTTTTCAAGAATGAATTAAAAAAATTTTGATGCAAGTTCTCGCCACCTTTCTCTGACTGGCCTGACGGTTCCTGTGTGGAGCAGAATGGCCTTGGACTCACAGAGATCTGCCTGCCTCTG
>LOEQ01017497.1:9014-19368 GCA_001685075.1 Bramus lutescens
AACAACTTAGATGCCCCTCAATGGAAGAATGGATAAAGAAAGTATGGAATATATGTGCATTAGAGTACTACTCAGCAGTAAAAAACAATGACATCTTGAATTTTGCATGCAAATTCAAGTAACATATAAAGGCAGACCTATCAGAATTACACCTAACTTCTCAGCGGAAGTTCTGAAAGCCAGAAGATCCTGAAAAGATGTCCTGCAGATACTGAGACCAGAGACGCAAAACCAGACTACTATACCCAGCAAAGCTTTCAATCACCATATACAGAGAAAACAAGACGTTCCATGACAAAACCAGATTTAAACAGTATCTTTTCACAAATCCAGCCTCACAGAAAGTTCTATAAGGAAACTTCCAACACAAGGAAGTTAGATGCACCCAGGAAAACACATGCAACAGATAACCTCACACCAGAAATCCCCAAAGAAGAGAAACATGCATACAACCACCGAAAACTAACAGGACTCAACGATAGCTGCTCTTTAGTAACGCTTAATATGAAAGGACTCAGTTCACCTATAAAAATACACAGTCTTAAGGAATGGATTCTAAAGCATGATCCATCCTTCTGCTGCATACAAGAAACACACCTCAACTTCAAAGACAGACATTAAATAAAATTGGAAAAAGATTTTCTAGTCAAATTGCCCTAAGAAACAAGTGGGTATAGCTGTCCAAATATCTATTAAAATACACTTCAAACTAAAATCAATCAAATCAGATGGAAAAGGACACTTCATACTCATCACAGGAAAATTCATCAAGATGAGGTCTCAATTCTGAACATCTGTGCCCCAGATATAAGAGTACCCATGTAAGTAAAAGAAACATTACTAAATCTTAAAGCACACATCAAACCTCACACACTAACAGTAGGAGAATTCAACACTCCACTCTTCCCAATGGACACCATGAAAGCAGTGTTAAAAAGAAAGTTCATAGAACTAAGGGCCTACATTAAAAAAAAAAACTAGAGAAATCTCACACTAGTGACTTAACAATACACCTGAAAGCTCTAAACAAACAAACAAAAAGCAGATTCACCCAGGAGTAGAAGGCAGAAAATCAACAATATGAACAAACCCGTATCCAAACTAACAAAAGGCAGAAAAACAATAACCTAATTAACAATATCAGAAATAAAAATGGTTATATAATAACAGACAAGGAGGAAGTCCAGAGAACCATTAGGTCATGCTACAAAAGCCTGTACTCTACAAAATTGGAAAATCTAAAGGAAATGAATGATTTTCTGGATAGGTACTACAAACCAAAATTAAATCAAGACAAGATAAACAATTTAAATAGACCTATAACCCTTAAGGAAATATAAACAGTCATCAAAAGTCTCCCTACCAAAAGGGCCCAGGGCCAGATGATTCAGCATAGAATTCTGCCAGAACCTCAAAGAGCTAATACCTATACTCCTCAAATTATTCCAAACAATAGAAACAGAAGGAACATTGCCAAACTCTTTTTACACAGTTATAGCTACCTAATAACACACACCACACAAGAACATAATAAGAAAGAGAATTACAGACTAATCTCCCTTATGAATATTAATGCAAAAATACTCAATAAAGTACTGACAAACAGAATCCAAGAACATATCAAAAAAAAATCATCCCTCATGATCAAGTTAGCTTCATCCCAGAGATGCAAGGAAGGCTCAACATAAGAAAATCTGTCAATGTGATTCACCATGTAAATAAACTGGAAGAAAAAAATCCATAGGATCATCTCATTAAATGCTGAAAAAGCCTTTGACAAAATGCAACATCTCTTCATGGTAAAGGTCTTGGAGAAATCAGGGACACAGGGAACATGCCTAAACATAATAAAAGCAATATAAGCAAGCTGACAGCCAACATAAAATTAAATGGAGAGAAACTCAAAGCGATTCCACTAAAATCAGCAACAATACAAGACTGTCCACTCTCTCCATATCTATTTAATGTAGTACTCAAATTTCTAGCTAGAGCAGTAAGACAACAAAAGGGAAAAATGGGATAAAAATTGGAAAGAAGTCAAACTTTTGTTATTTGCAGATGATATGATAGTATACATAAGTGACCCCAAAAATTCTACCAGGAAACTCCTATAACTGATAAACACCTTCAGTAATGTGGCAGGATACAAGATCAACTCAAAAATCAATAGCCCTGCTATATACATAATGATAAAAGGACTGAGAAAGAAATCAGAGAAATATCACCATTTACAATAGCCACAAATAACATAATATATCTTGGAATAATGCTAAGCAAAGAAGTGAAAGACCTGTACAAAAAGAACATAAGTCTTTGGATAAAAAAAATTGTAGAAGATATCAGAAAATAGAAGGATTTCCCATGTTCTTGAGCAGGTTAGATCAACACAATAAAAAATGGCAATCTTATAAAAAGCAAACTACAGATTCAATGCAATCCCCATCAAATCCCAACACAATTCTTCACAGACATTGAAAGAACAATAATCAACTTTATATGGAAAAAACATGATAGCCAAAACAATTCTGTACAATAAAGAAACTTCCAGAGGCATCACCATCCCTGACATCAAGCTCTATTTAGAGTACAGCAATGAAAACAGTTTGATATTGCCTTAGAAACAGACAGATTGACCAATGGAATCAAATCAAAGACCCGAATATTAATCCATATACCTAAGAACATCTGACTTTTTTTTACAAAGAAGCTAAAATTATACAATGGAAAAAGAAATTATCTCAGAAAATGGTGCTAGCATAATTGGATGTCAACATGTAGAAGAATGCAAATAGATACATATCTATCCCCATGTACAAAACTCAAATCCAAATGGTTCAAAGACCTCAACATAAATCCAGCCATACTGAACCTGATAGAAGAGAAAGAGGGAAGTAGCCTTGAATACAAGGGCACAAGAGACAACTTCCTAAATATAACACCAGTAACACAGATTTGAGAGCAATAGTTAATAAATAGGACATCCTAAATCTGAGAAGCTTCTGTAAGGCAAAAGACACAGTCAATAAGGCTAAGTGGCAGCCTACAGAATGGAAAAGAATTTCCACAAATCCCACATAGGACAGGATTGATCTCTAAAATGTATAAAGGACTCAAGAAACTAGATATTATTATACCAAATAATCCATTTTTTTAAAATGGGGTACAAATATAAACAGAGGATTCTCAACAGGAGAATCTCAAATGGCTGAAAGACTCTAAGGAAGTGCTCAACATTCTTAGCCACTGTGGAAATGCAAATCAAAATGACTCAAAGATACTATCTTAAACCAGTCAGAATGACTAAGATAAAAAAGGGGGTGACAGCTTATGTTGGAGATGATGTCTGTTCCATTGCTAGTGGGAGTGCAAACTTTTATAACTGCTGTGAAAATCAATATGGTGATTTCTCAGAAAATTGGGAATCAATCTACCTCAAGACTCAGCAAACCACTTTTGGGCATATAACCCAAAGGATGCACGCTCATACCACAAGGACATTTGCTCAACTGTGTTCATAGCACCATTATTTGTAATAGTCAAAACCTGAATGCACCTCAACTGAAGAATGGATATTAAAAAAATGGTACATTTGCACAATGGGATACTACTCAGTAGTAAGAAACAGTAACATCTTGAAACTTGCATGCAAATGGATGGAACTAGGAAAAACCATCCTGAGTGAGGTAACCCAGACCTAGAAAGACAAATATGGTATGTATTCACTCATAAGTGGATATTAGTCATAAAGCAAAGGATCACCATTCTATAGTTCATGACCCCAGGGAAACTAGGTAGAAAAGGAGAATGATAAGAGAGACGTACATGGATTCCCCTGGAAAGGGGTAATAGATAAGATCTCCTGAGAAAATCGGGAACATGGGTAGAGGAAGAAGGGGGAGGAGAATATCCCAGAATGGGACGGTCAAAATGGGGGAAGGACAGAGAGGGAGAGCAAGGAAAGAGATACCTTGACTGGGGGAGTCATCATGGGGCTAGCAAGAAACCTAACACTAGGGAAATTTCCAGTTATATACAAAGATGACCCCATCAAAGACCCTTAGCCATACTGGAGAGCGTGCCTAAACTGGCCTTCCCTTGTAATCAGATTGATGACTACCTTAATTTTCATCACAGAACCTTTATCCAGCAACTGATGGAAGCAGAGGCAGAGATCCACAGCTAGCACTGGGCTGAGCTTCTGGAGACCAGGCCAAGAGAGGGAGGAGTGATAATATGAACAAAAGGGTCAAGATTATGATGGGGATACCCACAGAAACAACTGACCTGAGCTCACTGACTCCAGACTGACAGCAAGGGGAACCTGTATAGGACCAAACTAGGCCCCCTGAATGTGGCTGCCAGTTATATGGCTTACACAGCCTGTGGGGTCACTGGCAGTAGTACCAGGATTTATCCCTAGTGCTTGAACTGGCTTAGTGGAACCCATTCTCTTTGGAGGAATACCTTGCTCAGCCTAGATATAGTGGGGAGGGCCTTGGTTATACTCAATGTGATGTGACAGACTTTATTGACTACCCATGGGAAGCCTTACCCTCTCTGCAGAATGGTTGGGGAGTGGGGTGAGGGGAGCAGGAAGAGAGGAGAAAGTAGAAACTGGGATTGGTATGTAAAATGAGAAAAAATTGTTTTTAAAAAATAAAAAACAATCAAAAATTCAAAGAAAACAAATGATATACATAAAAGAGAAGCAACTCAAAAAAAGAAATTAATTCAGTTTCCTGTTGGGCTGGCTCCTCTCCTTTATGTGTAATGTTCTTAGTAGACTTCTCATGGCCCTGAAACCACCAATATTCTGTCTCTATTGCAGCTTAGGGATACTTTCCAAAGCATCATAAAGTACCTCTCAGGGCCTCTTTGCACGAACTTCAACCCCATCACATACTGACTTAGTAACTGGAACTGTAGTACAAGACTTCTCCCTCCCCCAATCAATCTTGCATTCTGTATTCCTGCAAAACCAGTTACCACATAGTTGCTCCTGCCAACTTGTGATAGAACCTGGACATCTTAGATCAGAATTGCATTAGTATCTGTTTGCTGACCCTGGGTAAATGCTTTCTTAGACAGTTGCTTTTGATTGCCTATACTGGCATTATCAGTTTGGGCTCTCTCTTTTCCAACGAGTATGCACTTTCACAAGTCAGAGTCTACAATGGATGGGTCTTGTCCTACACGAATATGATGGATGGGTATCTTTACTTTCCTATTGCTGCAGTGCAGGGCAAGTGATTTCTTTTTAACAATTGCAAAAGTCTTTTCATATGCCTCGTTTGCAATCTTAAACTTGTTTGAGCACTTTTCCTAGACAAGTTGCCCATTTTTAAAAAATGTCTTTCTGCCTCACTATAAACCTGAAAAAGAGAGCTAGGCAGTGGCCATGTGTGCTGGGCAGTTTTACGGCAACATGGTACAAGCTACAGTCATCAGTTGGTGGAAACTCATTTAAGAAAATGCCTCCATAAGCTCAGGCTATAGGCAAGCTTATGGGCATTTTCTTTTAGTGATTGATCAGGGAGGTCCCACTCCATTGTGGGTGGGTGGTGTTATCTGTGGGCTTGTGGTCCTGGGTTCTATAAGAAAGCAGGCTGAGCAAGCCAGGCTGGGCAGGTACATAAGCAGCATCCTCTGTAATGTCTGTATCAGCTCTGCCTCCAGGAGCTGGCACGGAGTTTGCATTCCTGTCCTGGCTTCCTTCAGTTGATGGACTACAATGTGGAAGTGTAAGCTAGACAAACCCCTTCCTCCCCAACTTTCTTTTGGCCATGGTATTCCATTATAGCAATAGTAACCGTAACTAAGACACCAAGTTCTGTCTTTAAATTTATTTCACCAAAAAAAATTAATAATCCCTTACTCCTGTCTTCAGCCTCACTCAAATCCTCAGAACATGGACAGAATACAGCCAGATTCTTTTCCAGAATATCATATAAATGACTTCTCACCCAACTACACATTGAATCCCATATCCTTTCTAAAACACCATAAGCAAAGCAACGTTTTTACTTTCAACATTTCTCTCGGCATTTAGTTTTATAACGTTGCCCACGGATGACCCATACACTCCCCTTGGAGCGCCCTAAGGCTTTTGTAGTCCAGAGTTCCAAACCCTTCCGCATTTCCCCTCAAACCAATTCCAAAAGCCTCAGAACCATGCAGGCAGGTTTGTTATAGCAATAGCCCCACTTGTCAGCACTAAACTTCTGTATTAATTACTTATCTTGTTGCTGTGACAAAATAAACTGACAAAAGCATCTGAAGGGAGCAAAGGAATTCATGACAGCAAGACTCTAGGAAGCACATACATAACCAGGAAGCAGGGGCTGGAAAATGCTTGTGCTCATCTTGCTTTCTCGTTTTCATTCAGTCTGAGACCCGAGCACATGAAATGGACCAAATTTAGGTCCTCAATTAACCTAATCTGAATAATTCCTCACAGGCATACCTAGAGGTTTGATAGTGGTTCTAGAACAGGTAAAGATGTCAATCAATATTAACCACCACAACATCTCTTTTGTTTTTCCCCCAATGGTCCCTCCCTAATCATTTCATAAAATCCAAAGTCCCCATTCTGCTTCTCAGCACTCTAGTTCTAAAGAAAAGCCCACTTGAGTGGTTAATATATTAATTGCTAAATAATTTTCCTTTAGATTTGTAGAACCCTGAGCATCTGGTAACCTTTGAAATCCCTCCTAAAGAGTTATTTTTATGCATTATCACAAGACACACAATTTGAGGTTTAATCAGAAAGAAAAGAATGCGTAGTTTTAGAAAAATATAGGAACTAAAAGTTGGTGATAGACATGAATTGATGCTTTGTCCAGAGGATAAAATGAAACAAACTCTGAATGACGAAGGGCACACTCAGCAGGCAGCCTTCCTCTTCCAATTATTTTCTTTCCTGTAAAACTCCCCTGCAACAACACACAAGCAAGGTAGCCATTAGTACCCCATCTTCTAAGATGCTGGTCTTTGAATAAATCTTATTCTTTCTTATTCTTATCTCCAAGCACTGGCCTTTGACTGATAGACAGCTATTCTTTTCCAGCACATAATGGTAACAATGTTATATTATAGCAGAGAACCCAGTGAATTCACCACCTGTAACAATGTGGAAAATCAAAAACATATGCACAAGGTATATGCTGACTGATTTTTTTCCTACTGCCACAAGACAAAACTGAGCTAACTGAAAGTATCTGGAAGAAATAATAATAATCTATCTGATTTAAATCAAATTTAGACATAAATATAAATAAGCTAGGACATATTAGCTCCTAAAAATATAATTGCTTCCCATTTGCAATTTCTACCTAAAAGTAAAAGGATGAGGAGAACACACCATCAGGGTTCAAATAAGAATGAGGAGAGCACACCATCAGAGTGTGAGCAAGGATGAGGAGGGCACACTATCAGAGTGTAAGCAAGGATGAGGAGGGCACACCATCAGAGTGTGAGCAAGGATGAGGAAAGCACACCATCAGAGTGTGAGCAAGGATGAGGTGGGCACACCATCAGAGTGTGAGCAAGGATGAGGAGGGCACACCATCAGAGTGTGAGCAAGGATGAGGAGGGCACAACATCAGAGTGTGAGCAAGGAAGCAAGGATGAGGAGGACACACCATCAGAGTATGAGTATTCTGTTAGAGTTGCTATAAGAATTGGGCATTGTTCTTTGGCTAGAGCTTATCCAATAAAAACACTGGCTCTATCCCTGAGCAGAAATTTAAATAAATCTTTGACTGACCATGTTCCTCCTAAAAACATTTCCTTAACATCATGAATAAAGAAATTGATCTTGAATTATTTGATAATCATCAGAAAACAAAATAAATGTGTAAAATTAGATATGCTTCACTGTCATTTTGAGAGAAGATGGGTTAATCTAACTCATGTTCAAGTGAACAAGATGTAAGTATTCAAACTGCACGTGACCAGGAATAGTTGTTATATGCTCCCTGCCACTTGACTTGGGGCTAATGGATTAGAATTGGGGAGAAATAGTTACATTCTCTTCCTCTATAAAGAAGCAAACTTCTATAAGAAAAGCAAACCAGATAGCTCAGCAATGAAGAAGACTACAGAAGTGAAATTAAAGAGTACTAGAGATAAAAAATGTTTGGTAATTATGTGGTCTCTCTCTGACTACCAGTGTGTAGCTTGCTTCAGAAATTCTATTGTAATTATTTCTTTTATTTTTCAGATTATAATATAATTACATCATTTCCCCCTTCTCTTTGCTTTCTTCAGCCCTCTCATATTACCATTCTTTGCTCTTATGGCCTCTTTTCCAGTAATTGTTAAATGCATTTCTGTGTGTATATGTCTGTATATATACATATATATGTGTATATATTCCTAAATATAACCTACTCAATCTATATAATGTTACTTTATGTATGCTTTCAGGGCTTCCCTGAAGAAGATTATTTCTCCCACTCTCCACATTCCTTAGTTGCCTAAAGTGCAAAACAATCCCCCACCAGTTTGGATTCAAAGGGTTATTTATTTGAAGGGGAAAAACTTATAAAACACCATCTTACACGACAGCCAGGAAAGGAGTCTAGTTGCTGGAGCAAGAGAGAGAGCAGAGGGCTGCCATTGCTTTTTAAAGAGAAAGAGACAACGCCCCAGCGGGCTAGTATCTCAACGACTATTGGCTGAAGGAGCGGAAGGAGCTCCCGCAGCACCTCCCCCTTTTGTTTAANAAATATCCTATTCTAACTAGCTTAAGTCTTGTATAATAAATAACTTGACCAAGTTATGGGAGGAACGTAACTACATTTATTTAGTCTTCAACCTCATCGAAGATCTGAGAAGGGAAATAATTTTACCTAAGTAATTAGGAAGTGCGAACAAACAGCTTTGCTGGGGCGTGCCACAGAGAGATTTCCTGACTCAGCAATAGCAACAGAAAAAAGCTGTGCCATTTTAAAACAAGGCTTCCTGGGCCCTGCCCCCAGTGCGAACTTCGGCTATGGAGCATTTGTGGGCCTGGATGTTTGTGTGCCCACTCAGGATCGGGAAGAAAGTACTCTGAGACCATGCCTGTGACTCAGTGCTCCCTGCCTGGGCAGGTGGCAGGATCAGGTTTACTAGGCATGCACAAGCAGGAGAGCATGGCGGATTTCTGCCGCCATACAGAAAGATGTTTCCAGGCTGCGCAGCCTGCCAGATTTGCCTGTAACTCGGAAAAAAGCTGATTCTCAGAGTTAAAGTGCTCAGTGTGGCTCCTACCTGGAGGCGGAAAAAAACGCCACACAATTTTAAAAACTCCAGCTTTCTGGGCTGTGCTCCTAGCACGACCTCTGTCTCTTGTAGGAGACAGAGAATTTGGATGGGGTTTTGTGAGTAAAGTGCTACCGCTTGCTTGATGGTAATGTGGACTGCTGTGTGCCTGGAACTGTGCACAACTCAGGGGCACCAAATGGCTCTTAGGCAGGAGCGGCTCCACCATGCTGAACTGTGCTGATCTCAGGCAGTAATTATCGTAATTATCATATTAACAGCACAGTTAAGGTTTAGATGGGGCGGGAAACAGATAGTACCCTATTACCCCTACATGGTGCAACTTAAGTTTTTAAGAAGTGCTTAGCATTTTAAGAAGTGCTCCTGGATAGTAAAGAATTACAGATTCACAATAGGACCAATTCAGACATAAAAGATCAAGACTTCTAGATGGGGCACGGTGTTAGATAAAGCACGTAGGCTTAGAAGAGAAAAGTTAAAGAGCATACAGAGTCATAATATAAAGTTAATGCTCTAAAAAAAAGGGGGTAAAGTACAGATAGTCATCAATTAAAAAAAAAGAAAAATAAGCCACGTAAAAATGGAAAAATCACAGATAGTCTGGATTTTGTGTATCATTGTGTTTTCTTTGAATTTTTTTTACTGTAAAGGAGCTAAGTACAGAGAGACATTTCATTGTATGGGCTAAGCGAAACCAGCATGTATATTATAAAGGTATCTTGACTTCAGAATTTGATTCTAAGAATATAATGCTTTGGAAAAGAGTTCTTCTTTTGTTTTCACAGAAGATGAGACCCTGTGGATTGCTTCTAGACCAATATGGTATGATAGACCACGCCCTCCTGAAGGTTACTGTAAACACCCTCAGAAAATTACTTCTCTCAACTGCTGACTGAGAGGAACCTAGTAAACAGGATATACCATGAAAGACCTGATTAACCTAGCAAACAGGTTAGAACATGATAGACCCCATACAGCAGGAAGCAGTTTGGAGAGAAATAATGGCACCCATATTCCCAAATATTGTTTATACATGTTCTTTTACATTTAAAGGGAGATATGATATAGAGATGAATAATTTGCATTG